>LGTU01001286.1:0-12249 GCA_001314425.1 Phytophthora pluvialis | reverse complement strand
GGGCCGCCCCGCTAAGCTGCGCTATCATCACCAGGTGTTGGGGCTCACTCTTTTGTTTCTACATAGGCTCCATGGAGAACAGCACCTTGTGCATACTATTCGGGGTGTTGCCCAGCATCTTGTCGAGAACGCTACGCAGAACCAAAGAGGCGGTGGCAAAGACGCTGGCTGGCTACGCTCCGGCGCGCATCTCATGGCCCTTGCCTTCTCACCAAGTAGTGGTGGCCAAGTTGGTGGAGGCACGCGAGCCGCTGTTGAAGCATACATTCGGCTTCATCGATGGCATGAACCTCCGAGTACGTATGCAAACGACTTCTATTGTAATCAACTTATTTACTGTCTATTAACTTACTGTTGTGTTGCTGTACGCAGGTCCAGCAACCATCGAATGCGGACCTGCAGAACGCCATCTACAACGGATGGTTGCACTCGGTTTTCGTGACCGGCACTATTTGCTTTTCTGCCGATGGCTGCATTATCTGGTGTAAACATAACTGCCCGGGCTCGTGGAACGACTCGGATACTTCGCTCGAGTTCCGCCTCAGGCTGACGGACCCAACGTACTGCCCGGACGAGCGCATGAATGTCGTGTCTGATTCCGCCTTTCCGTGCTCCACGGCCATAACCGGCAGGATCCTTACGCCTCTCAAGGACGGAGACCTGGACCGAATTCTGCCTTCCTTGCGCAGTTCTGCGCGTACGTTGCATAACGCAATCACCTCGGTGAGGCAAGCCGCAGAATGGGGGATGGGTAGCATCCAAAAGGTCTACAGCCGATTGAACCTACCTCTGCCCTACGATCCGAAGCTTCGAGGGGTGCGGCTGAACAATCTCGTCCGGTTCGCTAGTTACCGTGTTCGCACAGTTGGAATCTCCCAGATTCGTACTACCTTCGCATGGAGATGCCGCAGTAGGCCGAGCTCACGTGTCTTCACCAGCTCTATTTTAGTATTCGAGTAAATATCAACAAGGTTCGTGCTGTTTTTTGCTTTTTAACTACTACTTGTTTGGATCGTTGCGAAGTGTCATGATTTAGCATGTAGATCGTGTTGTGATTGCACTTCACCGGCTCCCTTGGCATGCGTGTGGCCTGTGGGGAGGGTAGTTGAAGAGAGTCGAATCGTGGGATATGATTGGGCGATCATTTGGGATCACGAGCTGTGATTGGACAGATATCTTCAACTTGCACTATACACAATGATTTGCGAGGTATAATCGTCGCCAACGCTGAACTCTCAAATCAGCGTTAGTGACGATATCGTACTTAGTATGGTTCAACAGGAGGGCAATAATAGGGATAGGAAGACTAGCATCGTACGAGAGAGGTATGTGCAGAAAACATTGATAATTCATCCTGTTGTTGTTGTTGTTGTGCTGTGAGGGCTGCTTTGATCATGTAACACTACGTATTGCCTCTCTTGCGCTCAGCTTCTCCGCTTCCTACACCAAGCACGAGAATCTATGCAACTGCGTGCAGCTTAGCCCTTCTTGATCAACGCGCCGATCAAGAGCATCAGCTCCTGCGAGCGGGCACGAGCCTCCTCTTTGTCGCGGCGCGCACGCTCCTGCATCTCCAATCTCTCTTGGAAGCGCCGTTCCTCCGCTTCCGTCGTATCCGCGAGATAGCGCGGCTCGCGGACAGCTATCTCGTCACGACAGCGCCGCTCTCCATCGATGCGGCGGGATTGGGCTTTGCGCTCGTTGTCCTCGCGCAATACCGTCTTGAAGACACTGCCCCCCCCATCGCATTCGAAGCGTTTCTAGGTCACTCAGCCTTTTCTCCAGCACGGTGGCTGCCTTGGCTGCTCGCATACGCTTCGCCTTGGCGTAGCTAGCCTCGAGCAAATCGTCGTCCTCCTCGAACCTCGACGAACTGCGCCACCAGCGCACACGAATGGTTTACAATACGCATGAGACCAACCATGTGCTCCGCGTTGATGGCGACACCAATCGGGTGGCTTGGTCGCTCCGGTCTCTGCCTCATGACCAGGCGGTAGCCTTCGTTGCGTGGACGGTTCGCCTGCGTGACACTCACGTGCTCCAACTCCCTCAAGTACTCGCCCAACGCCTCGCACGTCTCGATATTTTCGGCCGCAACGACAGACAACTTCCTCGTCCGCATGTTTCTAGCTAAGTAGACTTTAGCCAATTCCACCAAGCTATTTCTGGACTTGGCATCATAGGGGTAGCAGTTTAGAATGCAGTACAGCTGCATGAGCGAGTTCCGGCAAGCCCTCACTCGGCATGCTGATGAGCAATCACACCAGCCGAAGTGGGGCACCGACGGAAAGATCACACACGTTGGGTTGTACTGCGCGCGGAGGTGGGCGACTCGATTTGGCAAGGGGGCGGGTGTGAAGCGATCCTGAGGGGGAATAGCACTCGGTCGGGCTCTAGGAGCCGTATAGGGCAAGTCCCCATTAGCCCTCTTGCGTTCCCCGACGGTAGGGCAACTTGGTGGCGCTCGGCACGGTGATAGGGGTATGGGCCAGCAGTGGCTCGGCGTTCATGTCACGAACCGCGGCGTTTGCGAAGCTGCTGTCTTGACCGCGAGCAAAAGAGTGAGCCCCAACACCTGGTGATGATAGCGCAGCTTAGCGGGGCGGCCCTTCGACGATGACCTCGGGATGTAGTAGAAGCGCGAAAATCTGCGCAGGAGCTGGTGAAACGCGCCCCTGCATGCACACGAATGAAATTTAGACTAGACCACGTACGCAGCGTACATGCACATGTCCTCCACAGCTTACCTCGTTAGACTAGTAGAGTTCAAAAAGTTGGTGTCGTGGTCGTACTTGTACAGGGACATCCACGCGGCCTCACAAGGCGTGTCGATGCACCGTGAGGTCAAATAGTGTCGCGTGCGCATCGCGATGCGCCCAGCCTCCTCCACCAGCATCTCGTGGACGTCGCGGCGAGACTCGCTCAGCTTCTCGTTCTGCTCCATGTACATCTGGCACTGGACCAACAGGCTGCAGTCATCCTCGTCTTCATTCATCTTGCGCGTGAGCGTTCTCTAGAAGCCAAGTGGCAGCGAACTTCGAAGGGGGGAGGGAGAATGTGAAAAGACTTCGTCGGTATCTGTGACCGACTCTAAGTGTCCGGGTTCAAGTGAAGTGATGATAATGCCCCATGTCGATGCAAAGATGGGACTATCTAATTCGACCAGAGCTGTTACCAGAATGCAGTTTGTGGTGGAGGAAATTTGCAATAAGTCGACATACTCGACGTTAAGCCTCGACATATCTGCTGCAACTAGACACCTTTTGCTCCCGTAATTTACGCTCTTTTTGAGACTATACCAAGTCCATAGGGTCTAGGTGGTTCAGAGCCGTGCGATCCAATGCGTGAAAGCTTTCGTAAGTTCCTGGTAGGAACGCAACTCGGCCCCGAATAGCGTAATGGTACGTGACCGCAGATGCAGATACAACTGCATCATTCCATATTTCACATTTTATGTTGTTATACAGTGAATATCATGTAACTAGGGATCCTCTTCGCAGACGTCAATTGCGCACTTATGGCAGACAGCACTAGCGGCAACACGGTGGGGTCGTTTGTGAGTTCGCACGACCTCACACGTGCGCAACACGACGGTGAACCGTGTCTTACAGTGAACCAACATCGTGGCGCAGACGCAGGGTCCCTGCAGCCGCAGTGCAATGTGCCAACTTCACGATCTCTACCAGGAAATACAAGCGCTATTGAGCTCCAGATGCTGGATCGAGTGGAACACTTTGATCGAGCAAGCTGCTTAGACCTACCTGAGCGAGTGTTTGGGCATGAGCAACGAACCAACTGTGATACAACTGCTGAAGATGGGAGGGAGCTGTTTACCAATGGGCAAGCTCACAGGAATCCTGCAGTGGATACGATGGGCCAACGTATTGGTGACAATGCTGGCGGTGCCATAGTGCCCAATTCTCGCGTCGAAGGAGGCTTTGTGGTCTTGCTTTTGAGTGCTAATGAAGGCGCTGTCGCGGATCGAAGGAGTGACAGCAGTGATCAGGGCAGTATTTTTTCGTCGGATGAGGAAGCGCTGTCACCGGAGTGTGAGCAGCACATTATAGAAGCTGCCCACAAGATTCTACGCCAAACGCCAGGCAACAGCATCGACTTGTGAGTGCTTTACCGTAGACGCCGCCGGTATCGGCGATGGAGATTATTTACCCGGGTGGCGGCGTGCACACTAGCTATTCAAATACGACAAGAAGAAAAAGAAATTCTTAGAGTTCGTATTCCTGCTGTCCGCTTCAACATTAACAGTCTTTCTGAGAATAACTGTATTGACCGGTTTCGATTCCGCCAGGGTCATCTTGGCTACCTGCTCATGAAGTTCCAGCTACCTCCTTTTTTTCGACCGAAGAAGGATATCGAGTGTCTGGAATAGGAGCGCTGTGTATTACGCTTGAATGACTAGGTTATCTATCTCGGTGGAGAGAGCTAGTAGAGAAGTATGGGCGATCCAGCAGCAACCTGAGCTCAATTTTCTACTATGTGTGCGAGCACATTGTGTTCCGCTGCTGGCCGGTGATTGGGATCGGATTAGCACCCGTTTAGAAGATTTTGCTTCTGCAGTTCGCGCCAAAGGGGCAACCCTTTTCAATGTTTGGGGCTTTATTGACGGCATGGTCCGGCGTATTTGTCGCCCAGGTGATAGTGTGGAACAGCGGGCTATGTACAGTGGCCACAAACGTTGCCATGGCGTAAAGTACCAAGCTATTACCACACCTGATGGAATTATCGCGCATATGTATGGTCCTGCCGAAGGGCGCTCTCACGACTTAACTCTGCTCGACGCATCGGAGGTTGAAGAGACAATCAACACTGATTCTCGCTACAGGGGCTACTTACTCTACGGCGATCCTGCGTACGGAATGACAGATGTGTTTGATTCTTCGTTCGACCGAATTGGTGCAACGCATGAAGAGATTGCAGTAAATGCGTCCATGAGCAGGGTTCGAATCAATGTGGAGTGGGGGGTTGGAGCCATTATTGGAGATTGGGCTATGTTGGACTTCAAACGTAAGGTGGCCATCGGAAACGTTCCTGTAGGAATGCTCTATGAAGTGGGAGCTATCCTGAGTAATTGTGTTACTATAGCGAACCACCAAAATGTCATCAGCAGCTACTTCGACGTAGTCCCTCCCAGCTTTGAAGAGTATTTTGAGTGCCTAGCTTAACAAAAACTTGATAAACTCCAGTGAGAAGAAAGGAAATCCATTATTGCTGTCTTGGAAGGAAAATTATACGCTCACAACCTAAATAAAAACTGATTAGTACCGTTGAACGTGGCGATGCTTTCATACTCCAGCTACTGTCGACTATTGTCGCGGCCCCGTTTTAGTTCTTCGAATAGCATCTTCGTCTGACTGGCCAATGCTTCAACAAGCCGCTCGAGGTTTCGCTCACGTGAAGCTTGGAGTTGTCCCTCTTTCTCCAGCAGCTCTTCTTCCTTAGCCCAAATTTCACTCACACGAAGGCGAGTTCTGGTACGGTTGTTGGACGTTTCTTGCTCGTCCTCATCGTCCTCTGCGCCCATGTCGTCGCTTTCCTCGTGCTTTTCCTCCTCGTCACTGCTGTAGGTGCTCTCGAGGAAAGACCTGAGGTCGCTTCTATCCTCTCGACCAGTGCGTTCATCGACCTCGTCTTGGTTCGCACCGTCTTCGTCGTCACTGGAATCAACTGTAGAATCTGGGGCACTCGATGATGCACCTGTTTTGCGTCGTTTCAATCTACAATTCCATGTTAGTCTTTTAAATGAAGGTCAAGCAACACACACACACACACACACACGGTACCGCCGTGCAGCTTTACGCATTGCTTTTCCACCAGCTGAGGCAATTCGCTTCGCCTTACGATTCTTCTTGTCCTTCGCAGCTTGCTGCTTCTCCTCAAAACGTGTCTTCAGCTGAAGATAAGCTTCGGTGTAGTCGCTCAACGTCGTGTGTTCTTCAGAAACACCACTAGCGAGACGGCTAGCTGCTGATGCTTGTTTGTGTTTCTTGGTCAGAGCAGCAACCTTGTCGTGGCATGCCCTGAGGGAAAACGAGGCGTTAACAGCCTCACTGAGTTCGTCTGCAACCGCTTGCCACTCCATTTCTCCACTGCCGTGAGGCGCAGAATACGTCTTGCGACGAGCATCGATCGCCATTAGTTTCTCGCAGTCACGCTGGTTGAAACGCGACCGCTTCGCCGGGTCCACAACGCGAAAGGGGGTCTCTTCGAGCTCTTCAAGCATCTCAATTCCTGCCATGTTTCCTTTGGTTTCCTTTTGATATTCAGCAATGAAAGTTGGTACCTCTCACAGACCGATAAATGTACTTAACCGAGTACAACGCGAGCAAATGGTGTTTCCAGCAAGTTTACATTTTACAATTTACCACACGCGCAGTTGCTCGATGTGTCCCGCTTCGAGTTTAGTAAAAATACGTGAGCAAAAGATCTCTACTATGTCGGGTGATTTGTCTAGGCGTCCAGTGCCGGCTAAATGGCATGGCAACCTGATTAAAAAAAAATATCGTTCCTAATGTCCAATTCATGTTTAAATTCAATACGCAGCAATTGCTGGCGCCCCACATATTCGACAATTACACTGCCCAAATGCACACATACATTAACGCACTCGAGCGCCTCCTACTTGCCAGCTTGCTTCGCGAGCCTGGACGCTCTTGTCTTGCTCCGGACTGCAGCAGCACCCTCAAAGTAGTCTTGCTGTTCGGCCGGCACCTTGCGCTTACGCTCAAGCGCCGGGAACGGGCGAGCTCTTCTTCAGCTCCAGAGCTGCCTGCGCGGCCGCCAGACGAGCGATCATCACGCGCATCGGAGAGCACGACACGTACTTGAGACCCACCTTCTCGAAGAACTCTATCGACTGCGGGTTTCCGCCGTGCTCGCCGCAGATGCCCAGCTCGATCTTGGGGCGCGTCGCGCGGCCGCGCTCCACGGCCAGACGCACCAACTCGCCCACGCCCTCCTGGTCTAGCGTCTCGAACGGGTCCTTCTCCAGCACGCCGTGCTTCACGTAGTACGACAGGAACTTGGCCTGCGCGTCGTCGCGAGAGATACCGAACGTCATCTGCGTCAGGTCGTTCGTGCCGAACGAGAAGAATTCCGCCACCTCGGCGAGCCTGCCGGCCTGCAGCGCGCCACGCGGAACTTCGATCATCGTGCCCACCTTGTAGTCGAACGACTTGCCGCGCTTGCCGATCACGTCCTGCACCACCGACTTGACCAGCTTCACCTGCTGCTCCAGCTCCTCGAACGAGCCCACCAGCGGAATCATGATGTGCGGGTGCACCGAGATGCCCTCACCCGCCACCTTCACGGCGGCCTCGGCGATGGCCTTCGCCTGCATCTCCGTGATGCCTGGGTGTACGATGCCCAGACGGCAGCCACGCAGACCCATCATCGGGTTCGCCTCCTTCAGGCCGTCCAGCCGAGCCTGCACCGTCGCCTGGCTCACCTTCATCTCCTGTGCTAACGTCTCGCACAGCTCGACAAGAGCACTGCCCTCGTGCGGCAGGAACTCGTGCAGCGGCGGGTCCAGCATACGGATGGTCACCGGGAGACCGTCCATGGCGCGGAAGATGCCCTCGAAGTCGCCTTGCTGGAACGTGCACAGTGCGTCCAGAGCCTCCTGCTGAGCCGGAGAGTCCAGCTCCACGGCACCGATCATGCGACGCACGGCGGCGATACGCTGCGCGGAGCTGAAGAACATGTGCTCTGTGCGCGTCAGGCCGATGCCCTGAGCGCCGTGCGCACGAGCCTCGCGAGCGTCCTCGGGCGTGTCCGCGTTCGCGAACACCTCCATGCGGCGGTGCGCGTCCACCCACTTCATGAACTGTGCCAGCTCACCGCTCATCGCAGCCTTCTGCAGCGCCTGCTCGCCCTTGATCACCTCGCCCGACGTGCCGTTCACGCTGATGTAGTCGCCTTCGTGCAGCTCCACCTCATCGCCGCTCGCCGTGCGCACGCGCATGGTCTTGCTGTTCGCGTCGATGAACAGCGCGCTGCAGCCGCATACGCACGGCTTGCCCCATCCGCGAGCCACCACGGCGGCGTGCGACGTCATGCCACCGCGAGACGTCAGGATGCCCTCGGCAGCGTGCATGCCGCCGACGTCCTCGGGAGACGTCTCCTCACGCACCAGCATCACGTTCTCGCCGCGTGCGAACCACGCCTCTGCGTCCGCCGCCGTGAACACGATCTTGCCCACAGCCGCGCCCGGAGACGCCGGCAGGCCTCGGCACAGCACGTCCTTCTGGTACGTCTTCTCGTTGGCGAAGCTCGGGTGCAGCAGCTGGTCCAGGTGCCGCGGCTCCACCAGCATCACGGCCTCTTCCTCCGTGATCAGCCTCTCGCGCCACATGTCCACGGCGATCTTCAGAGCCGCAGGGCCCGTGCGCTTGCCGTTACGCGTCTGCAGCATGAACAGCACGCCGTCCTGTACCGTGAATTCCGTGTCCTGCACGTCCTTGAAGTGCGTCTCCAGCGTGTGCACCGTCTCGTCCAGCTGCTTGTACACGGTCGGCATCTTCTTCGCCAGCTCCGAGATGGGCTGCGGTGTACGGGTGCCTGCCACCACATCTTCGCCCTGCGCGTTCAGCAGGAACTCGCCGTACAGCTTGTTCTCGCCGTTGGCCGGGTTACGCGTGAACAGCACGCCCGTACACGACTGGTCGTTGGTGTTGCCGTACACCATGGCCTGCACGTTGACGGCCGTGCCCTTGAGACCCGTGATCTTGTTGATCTCACGGTACTTGACGGCGCGCGGGATGTTCCACGAGTGGAACACGGCCTCAATGCCCATGCGCATCTGCTCCCACGGGTCTGTCGGGAACGACTTGCCGTGCTTCTCGTAGACCTTCTTGTATTTCTGCACCAGCTCCTTCAGGTCGCTGGCCGTCAGCTCCACGTCGAACGTCACGTGGCGCACCTGTTTCATGGCCGACAGCTCCGCCTCGAAGTCGTCGTGCGGGATCTCCAGCACCACGTCGCCGAACATCTGCAGCAGGCGACGGTAGCAGTCGTATGCAAAGCGGTCGCCGCCGCGCTTGGCCACGCCCTTGACGATCTCGTCGTTCAGACCCAGGTTCAGCACCGTGTCCATCATGCCGGGCATCGAGATGGCCGCACCCGAGCGCACCGACACCAGCAGCGGGTTCGTCGCGTCGGCGAACGTCACGCCCAGCATCTTCTCCATCAGGTGCACGCCTCGGCGCACCTCGTCCATCAGGCCGTCGGGCAGGCGCCCGCCCACCGCGTAGAATTCTTGGCACACCTCCGTCGTGATGGTCAGTCCGGGCGGCACGTTCACGCCGTTGCGCGCCATTTGGCACAGGTTGGCGCCCTTGCCGCCCAGCAGCGTCTTCATGCTGCCGTTACCCTTGCTCTCGCCCTTCACGAACGTGAAGACGCGCGGGTGCTGCAGCACTTGGCTCATGTTTGCGGGGTTTGGAGTTGGGGACTGGTTGGATGATCGGTTGCTTGCTCTTGATTGAGTGAGTTGAGGAATGAGCTTGCTTGGCAGCATGCTACCAGTGCCTGGTGAGTACAAGGATGGTTGCTCAGTTGCTGTGAGAGAAACGTGGCGATTTCCGAAGATTGGTCGTTTCAAACCTGTCATCCGAATCTAGGAAAGAGGGGCGCGCGGATTGGCTTCGAGCGTAGATATCTAGCTCGGTGGCGTCGACTTAGGCTAGGTCGACGAGTCACGTCTATACAACATTGAGTCTCAGGTTGAAGTTGCGTAGACGAGACATCTGGTTACGCCTTGTCTATTTTACCGCGATAGAAACCACAGACCATCCTTAGAAATTAGGCTTTCCGGTGGTAGACACTGGACTGCGAGCGAAGTCGGCTAGGCCATACACCAGCCAATGCGGCAGTGACGATGCCGGCGGCGGCACTCACTGTCTTTGCCCGCTTCATAGCATCAACAAAGAGAGAGCCGCACACAAAAATTCCGCCGAGCAGGGGGCCATCGCATGCTAACCGTGGTGCATTCTTTGACGCGCGTGTCTAGCTCCATTTTTTTTATTTTTTCGAAAGCTAGCGCTCGCTCGAAGCAGCTTCTGACCAAGCAGCAACGATGGCAGTTCTCGCCGTGAGGAAGGAGTCAACTCAAATTGCGCTTGTGCAGCCAGCCTGTTCGCTCGTGTGCACCCTTCCGTTAGCATAGCGGCGCCGGGTAAGTGTGCGTGCAAACACGCGTCGTCGGCGCCAATTCGTCAGCTGCAGGAGAGACTTAGGAGACCACGCGACCCCAGCATTGCAGGCCCCAAGCTTGCAGTGACTGATGGTTGCAACTACATCTGTTGCACTCCAGTTGAAAGGCAAGCACGTTGGATGTGCATTTGTCCAAAAGGCCCCTGTATCAGATAGACGAGTGCAAGACCCATTTCACGATGGCGACAGCCCCTTGGATTCCAAGTTGGAAGCAACCGCAATCGCAGTCGCAGATTGCTGTTGGCGGAGATATATGCGCGGTGCCACGCGCCTGGTTGCCAACGGTAAAGATGCAGTCGAAATCGAGTGGCTTTGTAGATACGACATAGGTCTTCAACTTGAAGCGCTCGCGGATACTCATAGACGATGCATTTCTAAAAAAGTTTCTAACCATTAGAATTCCGAGGAGGGAGCGCGCATGTTGCTGAGCGAGCACTATTATAGTCCCCACCATTTCTATAAGAATACCGACAATAGAAACCCAATTATATTCCTAAGTTGACGGCCTGGATGTCGACTTACACCTGTCTACAAGTCTAGGAAGCAAAACGTCTCCGCCGGTACGTAGGTTTTGGTTTTGCTGCGTCTCTCTGTGCCGGACGCACTTCAACATGGAAGTCTCAGCACATGATACGCGTCGAATACATGTTCAAACGCCAAGGCATTTTGCCACGGCAGACGCGTTGCGGCTCGCTTCCGCCGCCTTTAGCAATCACCACCGCCCTCGGAAGAGGAAGCCTTGAAGTTGGGAATGCCGGCTGACGCCAGTGTCCAGCCTGGAGACCGCTGCGCCGTCGGGTTTCGCTACATTCACAACCATATTGGGCTTGTAGTGTGATGCCATAATAACACAGGCTATCATTCAGGACGCGTGGGGTTGAACTGCCATCTGCGTAGATACTTAAAAAACTTGCGCACGACTGCCAGCGTCACTTCCTGGAGCAGCTATCTTTGCGGCACTCCAACATGGTTGAGCTTGCGTGGAGTGCCGACGCGAGCACGTCACGCAAGTCCCAAGCTTGCCATGTAGACTGGATCGGACTGGCCAGGACTGACACACGCTTTCATTACGACGGTGGTATCACTTGCAGGGTATTGCACGGTACGACCGAGCCCGCTTCAACGCGTTGCGTCAATCCACAACTCCAGTACGATTGAATCATGAGGGCAGCTGCATGGGAGCCATTGTAGGACTGGTGAGTGGCGGCGATGCCTGCTTCCCTAGCGCAGCAAAGTCAATTGAACCAAGAGGGTAGCTGTATGGGAGCCATTGCACGACGACGTCGACGGCTATCAAGTGCATTGGATGCCATCCACCCGTCCGCGGGGCATTACCAATCCAAGCAATGCTCTGCTTGGCAGCAACGCACATCTACATAGCGTTCTCCAAGCCGGAATGTTACAGTAGCAGACTGCCTGTAGCAGCTCGAACCACGCAGCGACAGAAATGACTCAAGAGCCTCGACGTTTGTGCACAGGAGCATGGCCCAGGACCTGGCAACAGCCCCTAGCGTGGTAAGTTACCACTGGTAACATGCTAGACTGGGCCAGGCAAGCCCCAACCAACGACTGTGCAAGATCCGCCGGTAATAAAAAAACGTTTCTAATTGCTTGACTCACCGTTGCTTAATCAATGCGTTGAAGTTCCCGCCGCCGCTTGTATTTACGGTTCACACCGGAACCCTGTCGACTTAGCGAAGCGCTCGCAGGACCAAGAAGTACTCACTGGAGAGCACCGTCGCCGATGTCGAGCCGCCGTGCAGCAGCCTCACATCCGCACCACGACCGTCTCGCGCAGCTTGCTGTGGATCGCTCACCGCGAAGGCAACAAGAGCGCCACGGCGACCGGCCCCGTTGCAAGACAATAATCGTTCCTCTCCGTCAGTTATTGAGCCAAGCGCCACAAGACAGTGCTGGTTCCCCTCTCTCACACACACAGTACGACCGACATCTGCATCACACAACACAAGCGGCGACACGGCGTTTTAACGCGCTCAATACCATGCGCTTGACGACCTCGGC
>LGTU01001284.1:0-13771 GCA_001314425.1 Phytophthora pluvialis | reverse complement strand
TTTGGAAAACGGCTTAAAGGGCGCAAAACTCGCCCTTGTACCGCGAAAGGGTTAAAACTCGGCTCACTACATATACACTGTGTCTGACTATATGCTACCTTTTGCTCACTCTAACCATGGTATCGACTTCATTTTCCAGCAAGACAACTCATCGATCCACGCCTCGCGTGAAACGACGAGCTTCTTGCAAGAAATGGAAGTCGACACCATGGTTTGGCCGCCCCACTCCCCCGACTGCAACCCCATCGAGAACGTCTAGTCGGTAATGGCCAGCTCGTGTGTGCGCCCATGGCCGCCAATACCGTACTGTCGGCGAACCCGAAGAAGCCGTTGTGGCTGCTTGGGCTTCCATCGAACAGAAGTATTTTCTCAAGCTCGTTGAGTCCATGGAGGTGAGAGGAGTGCAGTAGGGCTTGTAGGACTGGGTGCTTATTCGAAGGTGAAGCGTGGCGCTCTAGTTGAAAGGCTGACTCTACCCATTTGCCACTCCAAGTTCACAGTAGTGTAAAGCAAACCCGAGTGTCCCATAATTAGTATTTTATTTTTTCAAATATCGAAATATCGAAAATCATTGGAGACCAATGGGGAATTAGTATATAGCAAACAGTCTAAGTCCCGTACGACATGGGCTCACTACGAACAGCTGTCGCGACTGATAACGCGCAGTGGAGGGTCATCTTGTTGAGCAAGCGGTGTCCATAGATGACATGCAGTGCTCGACCGCCTTTTTGAGCAGCTACATCCGCCGCTCTGCCTTCTCGCCGTGCGGCGCGTTGAACATTTTGTCGTGACTCAGGGCGAGGCACGCCTTAATCCAGGCTTTCAGAACACTAAAGCAGCCTACGACAACATGATAGTGGTAGTGGTAATGCATACAGACAGCTACCAAACCTCTAGCTGAACGTACCCTCTACATCACGAGTACGGACCCAGCCGTAACAGCTTCAGGTCCTCTCTGTTCTTCACCAATTTCCCCGTCTGGCAATGGACAGGCGCGTTGTCTAAGATGGCGAGTATCGTCTTCCTGGCGAAGTGTTCTCGGTAAAAGTTGTGTGCCTTTACCGCGTCGTCCACGGCGTCCACGAACTCGGTGTTGGCCTCCATTTTAATACTACCCCGACGCTTCGCGTAGTGAACTAGGCCGATCACGGGGGAAACAGCGCATTGTGGTTGTAGGTTAGCGCCCTTTGAGGGAGGGATCACGACAACAGCGCGCTGGCCTTTAGGGATCCGGCCTTGAGAGCTCTTGCAATACAAATTGTAGTTGATCTCGTCGTAATATACGATGAAGGATCCGCTGCGCACATGCTGTAGCAAGACTTCGCCAAATAGCCTTCGCTTCTTGATATTAACATCGTTGTTTCATGTTTCAGGCTCGACACGAACCTATCCAAGACACAAATAACTAGTAGGGGGCATTCATACAAACAGCATAAATACATGTACCTCTACCTGCTTCACAGTATAAAGCTTATTACACAGCTTGTTACTGATTATGGACTGGTTAATCAGAACCCGAAGTCGAGTAGCAGCATGTCCTGCATTTGCGCGAGCATGTACTGACAGTTGTCTTCAAGGTACTCGGCGAGTGCTTCCTCCACCTCCGACGTGCACTCCGTGCAGGTATCTCGTGCGCCGCCTCTCTTCTTGACGCGAGCAGTCCCGCGCTCGACTATGTTGCGGGCTGTGGTGGGAGGGATGCCGTTGCAATCCCGGTGCACGTTTAACACCCGCGCACGAGCAGCAGTCCCGTGCTTCGGTTCTCTTGGCATGTTGCTGGCGCGGGGAGGGGGCTCTGCTACTGACCACCAACTAGCGTTACACTAAACCACCTGGCTCTAAAGTCAAAATCCAATATTTATTTTCCGAATTTTTGCGTGTTACTTCAGTTACTTCTGATGAGTTTGCTTTACACTACTGCGAGCTTGAAGGGGCAAAGGTGTAGGTAGATGGCCACAACAGACCCGTTGAGTTGGTTGGAGTAGGAATAAATGTCCGGACTTTTGAGTTAGTCCACATATATATTCCGTGTGAAATTAAAATCGGACCGAAAATAGCGCCTTAGAATACTCGTATATTTTCGGATTAATTTCGGATATATATGTCAAAAATGTCCCATCAACATTTCGACCGTGTCAAGAATGTCTACAAGAAGCAACTGACATTCGACATCTTCGACATGACCTCGCTGTACGCGTCGGCGGAGCCGCAGTTCGCGCGCGGGCTCCTGTCGCCGGGTCTGCGCGTGGGCTACACGGACGATGGCGGCGTGTGGCAGTTCCTGGCGCCGTCGCTGTCGCAGCGCCTGCCGCTTCGCGCCATCGAGTGGCGCAACCTCGTGGGGGTGACCAAGCGCATCGACCAGCTGCCGCTGCACTTTGTCGAGATCGCTGTCGAAAACGTCCAGAAGGACCTGCCGCTGGCCTGCATCTACGTGGTCAAGTGCGAGGACCTGGACAGCTACAAGAGCGCGGTGCGGCCCCCTCTGGCCGCCTGGGTGGACGCCATGACGGCCGCCAAGGCCGAGTGGCTCGTGCTCTACGTGCCGCTGGGCACGCGCCCCAAGGCGGCCGGGAACCTGCCGAACGCCGTGTACAGGAAGGTTTTCGACAGGCTGCGAGCCGACTTCGCCCATAGGAGGGGTGGCCCATTGCTCAGCGGGTCCATTGGGCCCGCGTCGGCCAGCGCGGCTCTACAGGAGAGGGTGTGCAAAATCGACACGCTGGAGGGGACAAGCGTGCTCGGACAGCAGCAGCAGCACGAGTCCCAGTGGACGGAGCTGCTACTGCGACTGAGACATTGCGTCATGGACGCGTTCCAGAGCAGGTGCTTCCAATACGAGGAGAGGCTGCGGGCGCTGGACGGGAAGCGCGGGGCCACCGGGTGGGACTTTGGCGCCTTCTTCGTGGCCAAGGAGAGGCTCGCGCTCATGTACCAGCAGATGTATCTGCAGGACGACGCTATTAGACATGTAAGCAGGAGGTGAGAGGAGAGAGGAGGAGAGAGGTGGTCGGTGTTGACCTTGCTTGATGCTGATGCTGCTGGCTGCTGTGCAGTTGGACGAGCTGGACGCGATCTTCGTGAACTTGAATGAGACGGAGAAGCAGGCGTTCCGAGACGACAGCAAGACGTCGTTCACGTCGCAAGACCCCATCTTTACGCAGTCTCCTGTAAGTTGATAGGGGAGTTAGTGACTGAGTGCTCTACAGTGAGATTTACTAAGTACTGTTGTATCGTGTTGCTGCAGCTGGCCCTGGACCTCACCGAGACACAGCAACTCATTGCCTCGAACCGCGCGTCGGCTCGGCTTGTGTCGCTCTACTGTTTCTGTCGGCAGATCCGCACGCTTTACGTCATGGGCAGCTTCCCGCAACTGCTGAGGCGTGCCAGCTCATTTATCGAGTCGTTTCTGGCAGAACTGAAGGAGATGGCAGCGGAAGGCGCTCTCGACTGGCATCAGCCATTTCTTTGGTCGGTGGGTGCGTGCATGGAAGTTTCGTATGCATGCGAGCTGTCGTGGAGTGGTCGGGATGAGGAGTGGACTGCCTCCAGCGTGTCAGTGCAAGCAGCGCAAGTCATTCCTGTCGAAGAAATGTCCCGCGCGCTTGGCGATGTGTTGTACCTTGCGCGTCGCTTGCTCAAGAACTTTGCTAGGACTTACAGATGCCGGGACGATCTTCGTGTTTCGTTCTCAAACGTACCGCATAACGATGCGGGTCCGGTAGAATTGTCGTTGGCGTGGTATCAGCAACTGGAGCAAGTGTTCGTGACTTCAGAATGGCGGTGGTCTCCAGTCTGTGAACCGTACGAGCGTTGCCTGTCGGAGGTGTCCCACCTCGCCTCAATGCACTTTTCACAATCTGGACGGCATCGGTTTGCTGTGTTTCTCGGAGGGGAGTGCGCACGGTACCATCTGGCACGCGGAGAGTTTGAAAGTGCGTCGAGGCTCCTGCGCTCTCTGGCGAGACAGAGTGAGGAAGACGGTTGGTGGGCGATCTTTGGGGCTTGTGTGCGTAGTATATGTCGCGCAGAGCTGGCGTTGGGGCGATCGACACAGGCGGTGGCAGCTTGCTTCAGCATGTTGCAACTTGCCCAGGAGGAGCAAGTCGGTGTGAGCAAAGAGGAGATGGAGCAGCTCATGATTGCGCTCGTGGCTAGTCTTGAAAATAAAGGCGCAGGGGTGTTCAACGTTGAATCGGCAGAAGGCGGCAATACATCCACCAACGAGCCTAAAGTCAACATGGGCGAGCTGTTCAGACCGACAGTGGCCGTGGAGACAACCCAATCGAGTGGAAGTGCGTTAGAACATGGGGATATCCGTGTCACCCTGGGTATTGCAAATGATTTCCCGGCAGGGGTGCAATTGGAAAAGGTTCGCGTTCGCTTTACGAGGGTACCGATCATTCAGCAGGGACTATCGCCAGAGGAACCGGCGTATCTGGACGATCTGGATTTGGGTGAGGAGACCCAACCGGGTGCTTCTGGCGAGCAGCCGGTCGAAAATGCCCCAGTTGCTGAGCTGCCATCAAAGAATAAGTGCGGTCAGTTCCCGGAAAGCCAAGTTGTTGAGGCCGAGGTAGCGACGATTCTTAACGACGTTGTTCAGAATGTTCACAACGAGCACGAGCAAGAAACCAATTTGCTGTTAGAGGAGAGCAACGTCCATCTCGATGAGAAAACAGGCGTGAACCTGGTGTTCCTTCACTCGGGGGTCCCGGTGGGGCATTACACCTGCACCGGAATTGAATGCGTCCTCGCGGGGAGCACCTTTCGCTTGCTTCCTCCTAGCGCCCTTGCTCTCGCTAGTTTCGAAGTCGCTGTGAAGGAAAGCACGGTTCAAGTTGCCATTGAAGGCGCCCCATTGCTCATGCCACGGCCACTGTCTCATGTAGAGACGATTGCTGTTTCGATTCAGGCGAACGATGACTTGGTGTCGAATGGAACCCTCGAGTTGCGGGCTTTCAAACGTGCTTGTAAAGATAACCGCAATGACTGTATCACGCAAGGCAATGGCGATGAGCCTGAAGAAGAAGATGAAAGTGGTGGTGAAGAAGAAGAGAGTGGCATTCAGTTGCTTGGCGCAAAGCTGTGCGATGGACCCAACTCTTGTCCTGCAAAAATCCTGAACGCTACAAGTAACCACACTGAAAGTCACGGCAGCACGCTGAGTGTGGCTTTGCCGACTTTGCCCCGTGGGGGTTCTCTGTCGTATGTCGTTTCTCTAGCGGTTCCTCCAATTGATCGGGCTACTTGCAGCTCTGAACCGGAGGATGCGAATGACGACGCCAGCAGCGTTACCATCCGCGCAAGTGTGCGCTATCAACGGGAAACGATGAATTCAAGTGTACCATCGGTGACTACTGAGATACGATGTGCTGAGTCAATTTTCCGCATCCTACAGCCATTGACGGAGGTGGTGCGGCTTAAACGTGTCGGCACGAGAATCTTCGCCTCGATCGCACTCACGTGCAATCCTTTCATTCGCGTTGTTCTCCAAGACTACAAACTGGAATGCCCCATGGACTTTAGTGCGCAAAGCTCGTTGCTAACCGTGGAGCAAGATCCGAACACGAAGTTGCGAGGCACAAACCTGCGGCCAAACGACTGTGTGCATCTCGCGTTCACACTGGCTTGCTCCCCGGCTTTCGAGAGCGAGGCATGTGGTAGCTACTGCTCGCTTCAATTGGATCTCCAGTATGGCAGTGATGAAGTCTGGCTGAAAACCATGACTGTACGCGTGCCGCTGACGGAAGTTGAAGGAAAACGCTACAGGATCGACATACTTCCGAGAGGCCAGGCCGTCGCGCATACGTTTACGGGCGAAATGGTTGAGGCTACTGCGAGCGAGCCTGTGACGTTCCAGCTTCACGTCTTGGAAGAAGTTTCGCAGTCTAACAAGGCCGCACTCGCAACTGACAACAACACCTTATCGCTGTGCCTGAACGAAAGCAGTGACCGAGACTGGATCCTCGTAGGCAAACAACTCGAACGCTTTACCTTCGACCCGTGCTCGGGAAGCCACGGCGATCGCCGCCGCGAGTTCAGCACGCAGAAGCGGCTTTTAGCCACCCGCTCAGGCCAACTGCGCTTCCCCGCCTTCCGACTTGAGGTCAATGGGCAGGCTATCCCAGCAGCACGTGTGCACTGCCAGCAGAGCAGCCGACGAGTAATTGTAAGTTAATGAGTGAATGAAGCTGGAGGCTACAAGCCGCAAATGCGGATTTCTCTAATTGATAAGTAGTTAAATGACGGGCATCTTCTACAGTAACGACAGTCGAGCAGTGCCTTAGCACCAGCAAAATGGAAGAATCACAATCTTTACGCCACAGCGTCGTCCGCCAGGATCCCGAGCGCACGCAGCTCGCGCTGCTTGTCTTCGCAGTTCACGTACGAGTCGCCATTGCGAATATGCCACAAGGCGCCGCCTAGATTCACGCCCCAAGCTGAGCGCGGGTACGGCGCCTCAGGCGGCACGGAGAACTTGGTACTCATCGACGAGCAAGTGCCGTCGTGGAGCTCTGCGTACGCTCGGAAGGCTGGCAGCAGGACTTCGTTCCAACGCTGGTCGTTCGAGCGCCACACGAACCCGATCTTGTCCAGCTCTGTACGCAGTTTGGACGGAAGCGCCACTTGACCTGAGCGCACGCGTGTAATCCACTGGCCGAGTCTGAAGCCGCGACTGAGCACCGGCCAGTTGGGGTCGCGGTCGGGTACCACAAAGTCAGTCGTCACAAGAGCGTCATTGCCATGCAGCCTCCTGTACGTGGTCAGCGCCGGGATCACCACGCTGCGCACGGTCTTTTCCACGCGGTGGCGCGCATTCCAAACAAAACCTAGCGCGTCGAGCTCTTTGCGAGCCGCCTGCACCTGCGAATCGTACGCCCCACGACGGATGTTCTTGACCGTGTCTCCCAGCTTCAACCCCCACGAGTCTTCCGGCCACGGTTCCTCCGACGGCACCACAAAGTCCTGCCACACGTCGCCATGGCCGTACTGGGCGGAAAACACCTCCAGCGCCGGGAAAATGCTCTCCCCCCACACCTTGTCAACCAGTCGGAACGAGAACCCCAGCCCGTCCAGCTCCTCTCTGCTATCCCGAGTCTGCGTCGCGTACTTGCCCGACCTTACCATGTACACATGTCGCCCCAGCATGTACCCCTCCAACGCCTTCGGCCACCTCGGGTCTTCCTCGTGGGGCGGGATCGTAAACGCGAGCGGCACGTCCGCATTCCCGTTCAGCTCCTTGTACTTCCTCAGCCCAGGCAGGAAGAACTGGTACCACTTGGTGTCTCGCACTCGCCACACGAAGCCCAGTTCGTTCAGCGCGTGCACCTGGCTCTTGGGCAGTGGCGGCAGCGCCGCACTCGACGGCGACGAGGTAGTTCCCTGCTTCTTCTTGTCCTTCAGCTGCTGCTCCCTCTGCCTCTGCTGCTGCACCTGCTTCCGGAGCTTGGCCACGGCCAGTCCGAGCTTGTACCCCCTCGTAGCTCTGGGCCAGAGCTCTGTCTCTCCTTCCTCTCCGGCCTCTGGCACCACGAACTTCTGCGGGACGAACAGGTCTCCGTACTGCTCCTGGTACGTCCTGAGCGCCGGGAGGCAGACCTGCTGAAACTGATACTCCTGCCACGCGTGCAGGGGGAAGCCCATGTCCCGCAGCTCGCGCATCTGCTCGGCGCCCTGCTTCTCGGTCTCCAGCGCCGAGGCCGAGCCTTTGCTCCGCGACTGCATGAAGCGGTGCACCTTGACGCCGAGCGGCAGGTGGAGCAGCTCCTTGGGCCAGCCGTGGCCTCTGGGGACGACGAAGCTGAAGGGCACGGCGAAGTGCTGCTCCAGCGAGTGGAAGGTGCGCAGGGCGAGCACCAGCTGGCTCAGCGATTTGGTGCTGCGCCCGGGGGCGGGGCGACGCGTACTGGAGCCCGACACGCGGTAGAAGCGAGCGGACAGCAGCGCAGGAGGCTGCAGGGCCGAGGAGCCAAGTCGCCGGCGCAGCAGCTGCAGTACCACCGACATCGTGTCGAAATGGCGCGTTTCAAACAGGCGGCCCGAAAACAGCGGCAGTGCTTTTCTGCGTCAGTAGGCTTTCCAACGTACTGAGACTCGGTCTGCACCAGGCCTTTTTCAAACAGGGATTGGTCCGTGTGGTCCACGCGAATATGCCCGTCCGAGCCATTCAGCGCTGTTAACTTGTTTTCGGGCACCACTCGCGGCAATTTTTGATAATCAACTGGCGGACGTCGCTCTATCGCTGTATCACTATATCGCTCGACCTTGCATCGCTGTATCGCTATAGGAAATAGCACGACCAGGGATGAGTAGTACTGATCGAGAAAGTAGTCGATCGTCCTGATGATATTACTATTTTCACCCGAGTCGAACTCTTTTGGGGAAATTTACCGTAGTAGTCATAATAGTCATATCCTTGATTTGCTGCGTACTATATGAGTACTACTAACCTTGTGAAAGTACTACTTCGAGTGCACGAGAGCGAAAACGGCATCCGTTGTCGTGGAGTCATGCAGCGCGCTCCCTAGAGCGGTGACCAACCCCCTACCTATTGCTAATGCTGCGTAGTTCTATTCGGTAGAGCAAGGCCAGATATCGAGCTGGCACTTCCTTGTTCTGTTTACCATTCAATTTCATTGGACTTACCATGACTAGTGCCAACGAGGGTAACGTCAAGTCGAGGTTCAACTGCCAGTTGCCTATCAACATCTGCGAATAGGCTCACGTGTTTATTCTTTCCCAGATTGAAGACCAAGACGAAATGACCAACAGCTAAGCTAGCCAATAAAACTAACAGTTCTCATTTTGCCGAGTGCAGAAGTAGTGAACATCATATCTGCAGCTACCAGTTTTACGATGGAGAACTCTTAAAACGGTACGCTATAGCCTATATGTCTAGATGTGGTGCTAACACTGTCGCATGTTGTAGTAGTTTCTGCAGTGGTTTCTGGAAGTTGGCGAGCACAGTTTCCCTCCGGTTGCAATGCTGGCAAGGGTGTGGCTAGGAAAAATATCACCCTCCGCTTATCAAGAGCGAGTTTATCAACGGGTTCGGTTGTTTGGTCGGCGTTCGCCAGCACAGGATTGAGGAAGCAGTCCTGTGCAAGCGAGGCCTGCTCGACCACCACGAAGCGGTTGTTGCTTGCCCTCCGGATGGTGAACCGGTCCCAGAATGGACGCGCCGTGGCTTCCTCCGCCACCACCGCCGGCGAGTCCGTGCCAGAGCCACGCTCATTCGCGGGCCCATAGATCTTGCGCAAGCAGGTATCTGCATAGTGATCGGCTACAAAATGCCGTTGTTAGAGCACACGCACCTCACTTAAATCGAAATGGACGTACCAATGAGGCCGCCAACCAGCCACGACTCCTCCTCGTTGCCGTTGACGGCGGCGTCGCTCAGGTTCATGGAGCCGAAAATCACCTTGTCCCCTACAATAAAAAAATGTTATCGGTAGTACCAAACCAAACTTCACGTACCAATTACGATGATCTTGCGGTGGTCTACGCCTTCGATGACGAACACGGGCGAGTCTTCAAGCGTAATGCCTTTGAGGATGACCACAAACGCCGCCGCACAGTGCTTGATTGTCTTCTCGCAGAGAATGATCTTGACATCGGCGCCGCTGTCCATCGCCGTCCTGAGAGCTCGGGTAAAGGCCTTGGACGTTAGCATGTACATCAACACGTACACGCGCTCACCTGGGCCGGCCGAGCTGATCAGCTCGCATATGTGCGTCTGAACGGTTTTGTTGAGATGGGGCTTGAAGCGCTTGAGCAGCAGCACCTCTCGCGATCCCCCTAGCTCCGCGGAGGGGTCGCGAATTTGTGCAGCGAAAGCGTCATGTTCCGGTGTCCCCCGCGCCTCCGCCGCCACCGCCACCGTGTCGACTTCTGGGACAAACGCAGGAGTGTGCGGCAGGGTGGGGCTCGCGCCATCTGCGACTGCGACGACGTGCACGCCTTGACCACCAATGCCACACCACTTCGCGCTCCACGCGGTTGAGTGTCGTCGCTGCCGCCACAAGCTCCTCCGCCCTGGCTGCGACTTGAGATGCAGACGCAGCGACTTCATCTGCCCCGCCGAGCCTGGCTGTCTCCGTCGTCTCCGCATCCCAGGCGCCTTGGTCAACTTGCCCCGTGCGAGAGACTGTCAATTTTGACCAAACACGTATTTTTTAATTAGTTTTTCGTATACGGCAACTAGTGTTTTTTGCTGCATACATGTAAAAAAAACTAAATGACAAAACTACTGATTTTGTCACAACTAATGTTTTTTGTTGCATACAGGTAAAAAAATCCTAGTTCACAAAACTACTTCTTTTGACACAGCTAGCACTTTTGAAAAAGTGCTAGTTCAAAAAAGATGTTTTTCAGAAGTGCTTTTTCCGGAAAAAGTGCATCCGGATAGTTATCCGGTGCACCGGATGTAATGGTAGAGTGAAACACTTTATAAATATCAAAATTCGCATGCTATCTCAGAATTCACGATAACATAGAGGTTTTTCAGTGCAACACCAATCCGTTTCATAGGGGTATCCAGTTTCAATGATTTCAAAAAACCGTCAAGTACGATGTTTCTGAGCCGCAAAAGTGCTGGATACCGTTCATGCATGGAAATTGCATGATGCAATGCTGCTGTGAATGTAAACCTTATATATATAAGTACTGGTTGCATGGAATGCCGATGCGGGTGCTAACCTTACATATATTAATTGCTATGTGAGGTCGTCATTAAATTGCTTCTTCTGGCTATCAATGCCTCTCCGCGGGGTATTAGTACGATGAAGATGCCTCCGTGGTAGATTGTCGTCGTCGTCGACGGATTTCAGGGCTGGTACGAGGAGAGTCTCGCTAAATTGGCACCGTGGCAGCGAAATGTGTCCCGAGTAAGGAAGGGTGGCTGCCATGGACCACAAAAGCGAGACTGAGGCCAAGCGCGGCCAAAATCCCTGAATCGAGTCGGCTTGTATCACTATTGATGCAAAGATACATTAAAAAAAACTAGAAGAATTCTACCCCAGAAAATTCATCGATTTTCATCGGAAACTCGATGCATTCGCCTTTTTTAGCAGAAAATTACAGCGATTTTCACTGGAAACGGTCTTTCAGTGCGCTACCAGTCCACTCCCTCTAGTTTTACATAGATACTATATCGTGGGTTTCATCTAAAGCAGAGAACTCTACTGTAGTGTCTACTTAGCGACAGTTATTGTGCCTTTCTGGTTTTTGTCACCTAATTGGACTTTGTAATCGGACATGTGGCCTTTGGGAAGAGCAGTTTAAAACTTTGTGGCGCGTATGTTAAAAGGTGACCACTTAGTGACTTGTCACTCATCTAAAAATCGTCACTGGCCAATCATTCAGAGAAGAACACCCAGGTAAGTAGCATGATGCTGACAGCTCGGCTCTTATCTCGCTAACCACTGTGTCTCTGTGTGTATGATTTGGTGCAGCAGTTACCTTGGACAGGAGAACAACGCGGCAGGTGGCTGGATATCGCGTGTGACTTGTTGGCGAAGTGAGGTAGGCTGGCCTTATGCTGCTATTTTGTTATGTGCAGCACTCAATATATATATTGCTAAGAACTGTGTGTATGTATTGGTGCAGGACTAAGTAATGGCAGATATAAGTGAACGTCCATTACCTGCGCAGCTTCATTGCCGATTAAGCGTGAAGTCTGGAGATCCTTTGACCCCTTGTCGCGATCGCGTTCCTGGTCACGACTTCGCGTTCATGGTTGCCAACGGCTACGGCGTTCTTATTGGGCATGTAAAATGTATCTTCGAGAAGACCCGCCGGTCTAATGTGGCCGGGAGACGTCGATATCTACGAGAAGCCTACCAACCACGCGCCGCAAAAGAAGTACGTGCGTTTGACAAGTGATATTGCTGAGATGGGGCTACAGCTCGAAGCTATCTGGCACGAGGCAAGGCTCCGGAAGCACGGCCACGTATCATTTGTGCTGCTTCTATTCGTCTACTTGCCGAAACGTCGAACCCAGCGACTGACATCGCTTAGGGGAGCTACAGACAGCCGCATCCGAGAGATACTTCCTCGTGTTGTAGCCCACATGAACTCCAAATATCACGGGCATTTTATCCGGATAGGATAGACGCGATTTATCCGGCGAGATCCAGATAAATCAAACTTTCCGCGCGTTATCCGACGCAAACCTATAGGTTCGCGCCGGATAAAAAAATAAAATATGACGCGCGTCATACTCTATTGTAATTATCCAATAGACATTCTCAGTATATTAACCAGTAAATAATATCCATTGATGATATTACATAGATAATATCTCGTGAAATTTATCTAAAGCAGAGTCTACTGTAGTCTCTAGTGCGGTGTGTGTTCTCTTAGCGACAGTTAACAGGCGGTCCCGATAAGAGAAGGGGGCGATCAAGGGAACACAGAAAACACAAAATGCGGAAACAGTCGAATTGCAGGGGAAAGGCTGGCGTGGGCATCTCGCTGCGCCCGCACACCGTGCACCCGCTTGTTGGCTCATTCGAGAAGCTAGAGCTCCAGCTGGAGTACGTGAAGGTCGAGTCGGCGATGCAGGTGATCGGAAGGGGATGGGCAAGAGATGATATTTGTGTCACACTTAAAAGTGTTTTGCAAAATCTGAATGCATTGTCCGATGGACCAGTCATTGCCGTCGGTACGTTGGGCAATGACGAGCGCTTGCCTCAGCACGAGTGCGTTTAAGACAAATATCTATCTAGTGGTAGTATTTTCTTTATACAAAAGTAACGACCGCGATTAGTATTTTTCCTAGCTTTCACCGTTTTGGTCCATTTTTACCCTCCTCTTAGCGGGATGGCCTGTTAGGAACCAGCAAGATTTCGTGTGGAACCATCGGTTTGAAACAACTCGGTACATTTCGTAGCTCGTAGACCTATCGTTAGACGGGCTTTTGTGTCCCCCTCGCGGTTTTCTACTGGTATTATTCGGTACCGATAGCAGCGCCTGTGTCCCCCGCCGGCTTGGCCGGTTTTTCGCCATTGGTAGGATATCGGTATCGGTACTCGATATTCCACTGCCATGAAGGCGGTGGGGACCGCCTCACTCAGGCGGCCCGCCGGCAAAGGTTAGGAAATCGCGGGCACCGGCATTCTCAGAACGCTTGCGCATCGATATTATTTGCATACAAATTCCAGCATGAAAATGGCCCGAGTTCAAAAACTTATGTGGTGCTAGAAACATCTTGGCGGGTATTTTCTAAAAGGGTAAAATAGGTATCTGGCTCCGTAAATGAACGCGCACGTCGTCGCGAGATGCAGCTGCCACATGGAACTTTTTACTTTCAATATCAAGGCTATCGCCGACAAGGTTGGGCACCGTCCTCATAGCTGGTTGTTCCCCAGGACAAAGCCAGCCGTTGTCCGGCTTTGGCGGAGCGGACGAGCCCCGCACTAGTATCGGTACGTGTTCGCTCAATGGTGGTGGGCGTGCAATGACTTCTAGCTCACAATATGTGGCGTGGTGCGTGCGTGCCTGTATGGTGTGCTGCACAGGAGCCAAGTGTTGTGAACAACGCCATTTAAAGAGTGGAGACTGTGACTGGCCAAACGCTGTTTTGCTGTTGTGTTGCTTCATTCTGGAGTATTGTGTCGCAAGATGACAAAACGGGTAGTGGGAAATGACGAATATGACCTGTTACAGCATCTTGACGTTTCCTGACACGATGGGGCTGTGGATTTTTCCTGGCCCCCAAGCAAGCAACCCTATTGGTCAGTCCGAGGAGCCAGTTCAAGGAAGTTCC
>LGTU01001283.1:0-13067 GCA_001314425.1 Phytophthora pluvialis | reverse complement strand
CTGTTTGCTGCTATCACGTGGATCGATAGCGAAGCTCTTACGCTCTTGTTACGAAAGCATTTTGGAGAGCCGAAAGAGATTTATCGAGATCAAGCTTCTGACATGGAAGTTCTGCCGGCATTTATAACGTTAAAAGTGGTGCATAACGGTAACACACGGGCGTCCTTGGAGGAGGTCCTAACTGAAATGTGCTCTCGACTTGGACCTCAAAACACTAGCAGTGAATTCAGAGAAGCTTGGAGCAAGATTGGACGATTGCGGAAATCATCAAAGGGACTGGCAGCTTCCTCAACAGAATCGCTATGTCTAATGGGTTTGGAAATCCCGGTGCGCATCATGGTGGAACACTTTAGCAGCGACCACTGCGGCACTGTATTGGCGCGTCCTTGGGATAGCACAAGAGACAAAGTGGATAAAGCTCAAAGCTGCTGGGGGAGGACTCCGTCGTTCGACAAGGCCGCGTCCTGCTCCATTGGCTCTCAGCGCGACTGCTACTGCTCATTTGTATTGGACTCTATCAATGCTAGCGATCTCTCGAATAGTTCTTTCAGCATCGACACCATGAGTGGATTCATCCGGTTCATGATTGAACTGAGTGGCCGCGTTCGGTTTTCCAATGTTGGATTGAGATTGCCCCTACCCGCCACACCAGAAAGCGCGGTTGGGGACCTTTGTCGGATGATATTCAGCATATTTCGTATCGGGACTCGTTCCGACACTGTGGATACTGCTCAGTGCGATCATCTCCACGTAGAGTTCAGCAGCTATTTCAAATCAGAGTTCCGCGGGTTTTGTTCGGCGCTAGCAGTGGCGCAAGCATGTCGGTCAGTTCACATTTCCCCTATTATGGCTTACAGTGACGATAGCTCTCGCCGAGCCAAAACGTGGCAATGGTTGGCGTATGCTCTTTTCTCGAAGCGAGCGCTTACTCGCTCTTCAGTGAGAAGAATCAAGCTCACTCGAGTGAAAGTCCCTCGCGGAGCATCTTGATTTCTTCCTTACGCACGTCGGGCGGGTCGATCATCTTGTGTGGCAATTTAACAGAGAATTGGGGAACGGCTTCGTAACCTGGGCCCCAACGCAAAATTTGCACGTCACTGCATTTGCTCTGGAATAGCTTCTTCATGGACGAGCACCAGGCCGACATGAATTCCAAGTCGTTTGGCAGCATCTTGACTGTTCTCAACTGAGAATCGCACTATAAAAGAGACCTGACGATTGAAAGGATACAGGGGGCCTAGATAATGCCATTTTTTCAGTTTGACTCACCTATCAATCACTCACGAATGCTAAGTCATGACACCTCCAAAGTTTCTGATATTTCATCAACTCAACAAATACAGGAAGGTCAAGATACCTCGCTCAAAAGTGAAACGACTGTTTCTTTTATCGTTTAGTATATTTTTGTGTATTCATCGGCCAGGGCCTGCTTTGCTTTCCATGTACTGCACATAGCCTAATAGCCTGAGAATGTGTTAGTGGACTCTGAGATTTCAAGTGCTAGAGAAAACAACAAGGATTCCTGACAGGGTTTCTTGCTCTGGGTTTTCACTCGTAACTATTCTTGCAACAACAGCTGTTGCTTGAAGCTCACAGATACACCAGTGAACCATGAACGAGCCCTCTTTGAGAAAAGGGCGTACGCCACCCATCGATCTCTCGCGACGCAGGGATAGATCCAACTTGACCGATTGACGCGTCCGAATCATATAATTGTAAACCCCAACTCGTTCGTGACACTTGTTCGAGTGTCGATACTGATAAGTTCGCAGTGCGGCGACTCCAGCAAGTAAAGCAATTACTGCATGCCCCCCCCCCCCTNCCCCTCACCTGTACCCCAAGAAGTATAAGGTTGCAAAGGAGTCCGCTCCTCGAGTACTCGCGGAATCTCGAACGTTGAAAACCGCACGTGTAAATTCCGTTGATCGATCGAACTCAAGAAGGTCGGAATCATCGCAGCGCTTGGCATGAAAGGCGTTGGAATGAATGTGCCTTAGCAAAGACGCGTCGAAGTCGAGGCAGCTTCTATTGCCTCAATAGCGAGCAAGCCCGCCCCCAACGAGCCTAGCTTGTTCACGTTGGTATCGTACAAGATGCTATCCGATGTGATGTTCACAGTTAATCCGGGCTTATCGACCATGAAGCGAACTGGAATATCGCGACCCGTTCGACCTTGCAGCGACGAGGTACAGGCAGACATCGTTTCCTGCTTCGCCGGCAGCTAGGATACTTTGTCCCCCGTGTCCTTCAAACGCGTTGCTTGTGCCTTTCAATACTTTTGTCGTTTTCACTTAGCTGCGATCTCGATATATTTTAATTTAAAGTCATTTTATAAATCGAGGTCTATATGAAGTACAAATCGATCTACTTAGGGCTGTTAATATCTCAGGGGCGTTCCTAACGGAGGTAGAATCGTAGATTTGTAGTACCCGGTACTACACCTTGGAGGTTGCTTACGTAATAGACCGGCGCACATAATTCGGTTCACCGACCGCTGTAGAACGGGGAGAACGAGAGAATAGGGGGTTTCAATCATTAGAATTATTTTTCGCAAAAGATTTGCCAAAAATCAGACCAACGATAATCCTCTGGAGGCCTATCATTTGCCAAATCATTTGCTGAGCCGATTTTTTTGAGCGACTGCCCTAGCTGCTTTTGTGCGGCGACGACGGCGCGAACGAAAGCTGCTGCGCGCCGACGCCGGCGTGAGAGAGGGACGCTGAGCGGCGGCGCCGGCGTGGCCTAATCTTTAGGACGTTTCTAAGTTGAGTGTGACCGTCGAAGTTGCCATAAGATTTGTCTAATCTCTTGCGTAAAATTATCCTAATAATTCGCTACATTGAAACCCCCTAATGGAGGGGAATGGGAAGCAAACTGGCACTTGCAGCTTACAGCAAAAAGAAGGAACAACTATGACCCCTGCTTCCAGCGACGCCCAGGAAGCTAACAATTGGCTTGGCATGGATAAATNACCCCTGCTTCCAGCGACGCCCAGGAAGCTAACAATTGGCTTGGCATGGATATCCCCACATGGCAACTTTTCTCTTCGTCCAGCCAATCTGGCGCTCCAGCCTCTCCTTCTACTCTCATCTAAGGACTGTCGACTTCTACTACAGCTGGTGTTGATCAATTGATCAAAGACACTTCGTCTCTCTCCTTTGAGCATTGTTTGAGGTTTGGATGGTATTTCGAATTATTAATTAAGCTGCATAGTTAGGTCCGACTATCGAGTCGGTAGATGGGGAACTGATTAAATACACGAGGTTATTAGTTACGGCGGGTATTAAGTTGACCAGGTTGTCTGTATCATTTTCATCGATGGGGTAGAACGGTAGCATGGTATAATTGGGTTGTCTATAGCACATTCGCGATCTGGTAGAATACTCTACAATTCTACTGTCGATAGGAACGCTCCTCAGGCTATGACAAGCCAAATCTAGCCGCGGATCGATTTCCTTTATAACGGCCCCTTTTGCACTTTTGAGAACGCAAATCAAGGCCAGCTATATAATTCTAGCTCCATGTGTTGTCAAATCATTTTTATGCCTGGTTTATTCTCCGGGAAGGCTCGATCTAGGCCATAAAACGGAGCGACATTTCATCTGCAAAGCACAATATTACTTGACGCTAACCGAGCACCCTGTGGGAGCACGAACTCTTCCATTCTAATGATGAGCATCTGGATTCATGAATGAAGACTGGCAGCAGTAGACGGCATCGGCCATTTTGCGATCTCGCTCACAAAACAATAGGGGGTTTCAAAGTACTCATAAATGAGCCTCATTTTTTACCAAAGATGAGTCCAAAAATGGGCCTCAGAAGACGCATCGTTGGACTAATTTTTTGCTGATCTCATATTTCGGTTTTTACGGACCTTTTTACATTTGATAAAACAACTCTCGGCGGCATTTTTGGACTCATCTTTGGCTCATCTTTGGTAAAAAAAAATGAGGCTCATTTATGAGTACTTTGAAACCCCCTAATCGTTCAGGATGCTACTTGATTCCCTAACCAATCTCTTGTCTTCGTTGACCTCGATGTGGCTTCAACGTCCTCGGCACATTGTGCTGAGCAGTGCTGAGCACAAGTACTGGACGACGGGAAGCTGGGCAGAATGGGCGGAGGGAAGCTCCAAAGCGTCCAACTGGTGGCCAATTTACCACACTCCCGTGGCCCTTTTCTCCATGCTGACGTCGGCGGCATCTGGGCACGAGAGGTCTCCGCTATCGATGGCGTTCCCTCTCAAAGTCTCACTTGAGCTGTTTCAACCGCGTCCAGCACATCGGAATTCCAGGCGCCAAGTCGGACAAGAAGCTACCAAGCACTCGCCATGAAATCCGTCTCGGAGCTGTTCGGCGACCGGAACGACGTGGCCGTTACCGCTGCCGCTGCAGTGGCCGTGAGCTTGGGACTGTCGTTGCTGCTCCACAACTCCAAGAAGAGCAAGTCCACCGAAGCGCAGAAGCTGCCGCCCATGCCCAAGACCACGCTCCCGCTTCTCAAGAACATCCTGGACGCCGGCGGCAACGCCGAACGCTTCCACGACTGGCTGAACGAACAGTCCACCGAGTTCGAGAACCGCCCGTGGATGTTCGCGATCCCCGGCCGTCCGGACAACATCGTGCTGTCCTCGCCGGAGATGTTCGAGGACGTGCTCAAGATGCAGGACGACGTGTTCCTGCGGGGGCCCACGGGTCAGTACATCAGCTACGACCTGTTCGGGAATGGCATGGTCATCACGGACGGAGATCTGTGGTTCTACCACCGCAAGACGGCCAGTCACTTGTTCTCCATGCAGATGATGAAGGACGTGATGGAGGCCACTGTCCGTGAGAAGCTGCACGTGTTCTTGGATGTGCTGGGCGTCTACTCCAAGCGGGGCCAGCGGTTCGGCGCCAAGCAGGAGTTGAGCCACTTCACGATGGACGTCATTGCCAAGATCGCGTTCGCCATCGAGCTGGACACGCTCAAGAACAGTCCGGACCGCGAGGAGGACCACGAGTTCCTCCAGGCCTTTAACAAGGCGTGCGTGGCCTTCGGCGTGCGGATTCAGTCGCCCATGTGGCTCTGGAGGTTGAAGAGATACCTCAATGTTGGCTGGGAGAAGGTCTTCAAGGAGAACAACACGATCATCCAGAACTTCATCAACGATGTCATTGTCAAGTCCATGAACAGGAAGGCGGAGCTGGCGGCCAAGGGCGAGAAGGTGGTGGCGAGGGACCTCATCTCGCTCTTCATGGAGAGCAACCTCCGGCAGACGGAGGACATCCACATTAAGGACGATGACGCCACGATCATGCGCGACATGGTCATGTCGTTCGCGTTTGCCGGCAAGGACTCGACCGCCGACAACATGTGCTGGTTCATTGTCAACATGAACCGGTACCCGGAGGTTCTGAAGAAGATCCGCGAGGAGATGGAGGAGAAGCTTCCGGGCCTGCTGACTGGCGAGATCAAGGTGCCGACGCAGGACCAGCTCCGTGACTTGGTGTACCTGGAGGCCGTGATGAAGGAGAACATGCGTCTCCACCCGTCCACGGCGTTCATCGTGCGTGAGGCCATGCAGGACACGACTCTCGTCGACGGCACGTTCGTTCGCAAGGGGCAGACGCTGATGGTCTCGTCGTACTGCAACGCGCGCAACAAACGAACCTGGGGCGAAGACTGCCTGGAATTCAAGCCCGAGCGTATGATCGACCCCGACACGGGCAAGCTTCGCGTGCTCTCTCCGTACGTGTTCAGCGGCTTCGGTTCAGGCCAGCACGTGTGCATCGGTCAGAAGTTTGCCATGATGGAGATCAAGATGACATTGGCCACTCTCTTCAGTAAGTTCGATATCAAGACCGTCGAGGATCCCTGGAAGATCACGTACGAGTTCTCTCTTACCACTCCGGTCAAGGGCGGCCTGGACGTTGAAGTCACTCCATTGACTCCTTTGACACCGGCTGCCTCTGCTTAAAACGAGGAAGGAGGTTTTATGAATCGAATTGAATGGGGCTTGCGTAACTTTCCTCACTCAGCAAAGAAGAAGTCCGTTCAAGAAGAATACTAAGTACAAGTGATAAGAGAATCAATGGAGAAGATATGTTTTTTTTCCTATTCATGCTGCTACACCCAGAGAAGAAAAGATAGACTCGAGCCTTGTGATGACTAAGCTTTCCGCCCTGCTCTTCGATCGAGCAGGGCGTTCCCAACTTGTTTATAAGTTCTTGAATAAACTACAGTTCACTTACGGCACGAAACATTTAACTAACTACCGGTTAGCTTGTCATCGTAGCTGCTTCCAGTCGCAGCATCCGCATGACTAACAGACCGAGAAGAAACCCCTCTTTTTTCACATGTACTCACGGATTGCAGCTGCGATCTTGTGCAGTCCCCGAGAAGAGGCGTACTGCGCCAGCATGAGATCATCCGTGACCTTGATCACGGGTTTAGCATGGTGGAAGAGCAAGATTCTCGGTACTTTGTCATCGTCATCATCGTTTGAGATGACGGAGATCAGCAGCGGCGTCTGGTGTCGGTCGTTCAAGGCGTTCACGGACGCGCCCGCCTTCAGCAGCATGTAAACGATCGTGAATCCCTCCGGGACGTTCGGACTCGCGGCGTAGTGCAGCGGGTGGTTGCCTCGGTTGTCGGCCCGGTACAGGAGTTCCGGCTCCATCTGGAGGATCTTCTTGATCGCTTGCTTGTCACCCCTTCGAACGGCACTGTGCAGACTCGAGCGACCGTACTTGTTGTTCCTCTTGAGGGTCGTCTTCGGAGATGCAGGCTGCTCGTCCGTGGCGGTCGGGGATGTAGCACGCGTCTCCGTGTTTGTGTGGGGCTTGCTGAGACTGTAGATCGACAGGCACTTGGCCGAAAGGGAACGGCCACGCTTGGACACCGTCATAGGCATGCTTCGATCCGCAGCTTCCGCTTCAGAGGGTGCCGAGTGCGATCGCTCAATCCTCGCGTCGTTCGAGTGGGTAAAGGCGGCGTCTCCCTTAGTGTCTGCAATGTGGGGCTCCTTTTCCTTGCTCAAAGACGCGATGGTCGCCGTCTCGGAGATGGTCACGAGGTGCGGCGAGTATTTCATTCGACGGGGCATGGTTTGGATTGGGTTGTGAGTCTACACGAACGGTGCGCAGGGTCAATGTACTACCGAGGGGCAGGCAGTGCGCTTGGGCCTCAAACGTCGAAAGCGAAAATACTTGAGCCTTTCACGTGAGCACGGTCCGCCTCAAGTGGTATGGGTAAACTACAGAAACAAGCGTGCAGACCATGTGTCCCTGGGAATCCATCGGGCTCGCTACGAGCCACGAAAGACTGCCGGGCTACCAGCCAGTTCGGTCAATACGACAGCCGCGCGGGCACCTGTGGCGAAAGCTGGCGACGGCTGTTTCCCAGGCTCGAAGCGTCCAGCCGCCTGGCCCGGCGGCAACGCGAAAAAGACTCAGACACTGCGAGCGTCGTCGAGTCGTCCGTGAGCAGCGAAAGATCAAAATGGCTCGCGGATATCGGAGACCACCAACATGCCGATCCCCAAGCCGCGGAGCACGCCTCGCTACCTACCAATACGCAAAAATGGTCATCGAAAGCGTTGGATTAGTACATGTATGTGCTGCGTGGCGCATTATTAAGTAAGGAGTCGGTGCCGTACGTAATGGGTCGGAGAGAGCGTATGATTTCTTATGTCGGCGGCAGATGCCAGTCCGCCTCCGCGCTGGAATTTCCTCGAGTGCTGGCAAACATGTCAATTCCTTGATGACCTTGAGACAGCAGCGTGGGGACACAGTGCTGCAAGTCTTAGCCGGCCGGGGTCTATCTGCCTGCTCCTGGAGCAGTACTATATCGGTCACGTGTCGATCGAGCTCGATGGCTTCGGCGAGCGCGATGCCGCGACGTAGAAAATCGAAACGCGATTGCTGGGCGTCCAGTCGTTCATGGGCCACAATGCCGTGCCACGTCTGGGCTCTAGTCATTGCGGTGATGCCTCACTTTTGAAGGTGTTTGCTTGCTTTTAGTTACACTGTAGCCGGTAGCCACCGCAACCAGCGTCGTTCGTGTTGACGCCCGCCTTCTGGCCTTGTGCTACGGTCCTCGGGTCCTCGTCGAGGGCACAGCTGCAGCGCCAGGTGGTCATAACACGGCGGCTGGTTGTTGTTTTTGCACTTGCACGTTGAAGTGCAGGCGCTATTAGTCAGAAGCTTCAAAGATACTTTTGACAAGCTTTTCAGTTCATTGTTCGTCCACAACGTGCGTCTATCGCTCATTCAACACAAACACCTCATTCGTTGTTGATTACTTGCCCGCTTTCGCCTCGACCATTCCGTTGGTCCGATGCGCGTGCAGGTGGAGGTGCAGCTGCACCTGGTTGATGAGCTCGGTGAACGTCGAGCACTCGAAGGTCAGGAAGAAGAAGGTCAGGACGTACTCGGTCACGCTGACCATGCCGAGGAGCAGCACGGCGACCCAGGACCAATTCGACACCACAATCGACGTCATGTGGGTCACAAACACCGCCAGCGCCGCCACGAAGAACGCCACGGCCCGCCACAGCCGAGTTTGGCGGGCTGCGATCGCCTCGTTGCGGCCGACGAAGAGCATGTTTTGCACATCCTGCAGGCATGCAGCGTCCGCGGCGGCTTTGTCCTCCTCGCTCTGCTCCATGCCGTTCTCGTCGCAGTGCGAGCACGTTGTGGTCGAGCACGAGCGCTCGACCGCCACTCCCGTCGCGGTGGGCGATGCCACTTCGTCTGTGGACACGACGTCGTACCCCTCATGCTGCTCGCAGCTGTGCGGTCGGGGCTTGCTGAAGACGAACTCCGCTCGGACGCCGAAATGGTCCGACAGCGGGGTCTTGTCGCCCCGCGCATCGGTGAAGAAGCCCTTGAAGATGCTGCTCTCCACCAGATGCCAGTCCGACGCGCCCTTGGGCTGCTTGTCGATCTTGTACATGACGTAGTCCATCCGCATCGGGTGCTCCCCGTGCGAGTATTTGTTGTCGGGCGACGCGAACGTCAGTCCGTCCCCATCGTTCGTGTCCGTGTACGCGTCTCGCAGACACAGCAGTTGCTTGGGCACTTTCAGCTCCAGACAGTCCGGAGACGAGTTGAAGTCTCCGCAGACGATCGTGAGCTTGTTCCTGTTGGTGGCCGAGATGAACTGCGTGAGCTCGTAGCTCTGGCCCGTGCGGTGCCATTGGTAGAAATCTCCTGGGCCGGGCTTGCCTCCCGTGTTGTAGTTGGCCAGCAGGTGCGTCACGTACACGTCGATCTGTCCGGCGGGCGTCTCGACGCGCAGCAGGCCCACGCCCTTGTTGGCCACGAAGTCCGACTCGTGGAGCGCGTAGGGGCGGCCACTGAGGCTGAACGAGTGGTAGAGCGCGCTGGAGACCGGGAATTTGGACAGCACGAGCAACCCCGTGCCGAACGCGTCGGCTCCCATTGGGAACGGGAAGCCCACGGCCGAGTTGAAGTAGTGGTAGTAGTGGAAGCCGCTCTGCTGGGCTTTAGAAATGACGAGGTTCCGCTCGCGCAGGTGCCAGATCTCTTGCAGCACCACGAGCTCGTAGTCGTTAGAAATGGCGCTGGCGATCTCGGCCGCGCGCTCCGTGCACTTGGGGGCGACCGGGAGACCTACAGCAATACGCGTGCCAACCTCCGTTAGTTTTTCTAACGTTTCTATCACTTTTTTCTAAATGGAAAGCTCGGTACGTACCCCACGCGTTGAGGCTGAGCACGCGCAGCTTGACCTGCTGCGAGTCCTGCTCGGTCCACTGCGGCCACGCGGCTCGACAGGGCGCGGGCGTCGCCACGGGCTCCAGGCTGAACGCCTCCAGCAGCACGCGCTGGCGGATCCGCTCCACGACGTGCTCCTCCATTTCCACCGGGCGAACGCTTTAGAAATGAACGGTGTCAAGTTGGCGGTGACGGCGACTTGGACTGACCTGAGAATTATTTACCAGGATAAAGAAACGAGAGCTCGGATTGGGCGGAACGGGCGAATCACAGCGCGCTGCCGACCGGATCGCCGGGATACATAATCTTGTGCGGTCGTGACATCGACAGGCGGCTAGATTTTCGTCGGTGGCGGATAGTTAGCTGCTGTTAGTCAGTCGGTCGACGTATCGATGGATCGAATCGGCAGGCAGGATAGGATAGGACAGTAGACGTTAAGCGAACGTGAGGCTCAGGTCGCTTGGAGGAAATAGTGCCGAACTCGACGCGAAGACACGGTGAGGCTGGTGGATACTTTCATCGCCTTGTGGTGGCCGATGTGGCGTGGTGTGCTGTTGATGAGGTACGGCTCAAAGCACTCGTGCATGTACGTGTTAAGAGCTCTGCTGGTTTAACAAACCGAGCGTATCATAACTTCAACTTGGCTACGCTCAGGAATCGCTTTAGCAAGTCGCTGCCGGATCATGTCTCGACTCCATAGTAACGGGCCTCGTGGGGATAATGCACTGGGCTGACTTCTTCTCGTTTAAAATGTGCAGGCACTATATGGCAACGTACGGTAACTAGTGGTAATCGAGCAGGTTCCAGTTTCAAGGGTACGGCATCACAATCGCTGCTACTACTGTAGTAGCGATCCCGAGCCATATACCTCCGCCGCCGGCCTGTGAAATGCCTTCTCCGTAGTATCCGACTATGTTGTTTGTGGTAGCCAGCTTCTGCTCGCCTGCTTCTTTAGAAAATGCCTAGCACTTACGGCGTTGAAACCATTAGCTATTTCTATAAAGCGCCATGTTCGTGGAGACAAGAGCGATCATCCCAGACGACAGGAAGAGTGACGTTTGGCTCTAGCCTCTTTCAAAATCAACCCGTCGCACCACAAAGCTCGAGGGCACACAGCAGGAGCAAAAGCGATAAAGCCTTGTTTAGCGTTGGATCGGTACAGGTTCTGAACAATTCCGATATTTATGAAATTGTTGACTGATGAAGCTCCGAGCGTTCTACAAAAAAGCCCATGAAGTCGACGTGGAGCGAATATCGTCCAGGAAACCCCACTCTCTCTTGCTGCCCTGCAACTTGCAATGGAAAACACAAGGCAGCGAGGCTTCCTTCCCGGACGACTTCCGTAGTTTAGTGCGGGCGAAGCACTCTCTTCCAGGGTATTATTCTGCGGGGCGCTGGCTCGTGGGAAGCTGTAGCCCTGGGCATCGTAAACGTTGTCTCGCGTGGTTTCGTGTTCATACCACTGAGCACTTGGTGCCAATTCATAGTTTTCCGACGCTCGGCGACGTGCTCGAGACCGCTGAGGGGACGGAGAGTACAGTGTATCGCTGTCGTGACGGCCGACCAGTACGAGGCAGGGAGCTTGGCTTGACGCCGCTACCAGCTAGGAGGAGGCCCGTCTTGCCGCCCCGGGTGCCGCGGAGGCCATGAACATATCATGCTACCGCACTGCCTTGCAGACTACTTCAAATTCGTACTTAGTGAAATGCGAATCGTACTTAGACGGATGGGAACATTTCCGAACGACCGGAATTATCAGAACAAGCATGATGGCCAAAAATGTATTGCTGGGCATTGAGACAACTTAATTCACCACTGACAATATCTACTGCAAGTACCAAGCTGACCTCCCACAAGTACTGCAATACCCGATGTGTTTGCAATATTATGTCCCTGCAATACATGCCCATGACTAACTTGGAATGCAATTCGGACGACCTTCGAGGAACATTTTGAAAGAATCATCGAGGTCACAAAGAAATATGTATTGCAATACCGAGCGGGGCTGCAATACATATTGCAATACCCCCACAGCGCTTGCAATAAGGTATTTTTACTAATATTGCAAAATGCCAATACCCGCAATATATTTTTGGTCATCACTGATTAGAACAATCGGTTCGTTCGGAATCCAATCCCTACTTCCCTTGCTGTTGATGGTACTGTTTTAGCCTTCATGAACTATCCATTAGACTTGATGGTGTTGGATAACAGCCCCACTTGATTACCCACGGACAACCTTCACGCTACGCACTGCTCGATCTGCAGCAAGCTCGAAGATAATCGCCATCACATCGTAGTCAGGGGCCTTTCGTGGCGTGAGATGTTCGTGTGGTCCTTTCTTAGGTGGGGAATCAGTGTGAAATACACTCAAGAACGCCAGCTTGCACTGCATCGGTAAGCTCTCCCCCTTCCTGTCGAGCTGCTGGCGGTTGTACCCCATTAAAACGTCTTCGATTTTACCGATCCGCCTGGGAAATGTTGCTACCGTCAAATAAATTAACGAACCATTGGTGTCCAACATATCTTCCAACGCTTGTGGCCCCCAACAATAGCAATAGCAGTACCACCACTGCAGATGCTTCGTCAGAGGATGGAAAGCGTCTGTCAACGTCCTCGCCACCAGGTCAGTGTCATCAAAGCGTGCTTGTAAGCGACGAAGTCGAGTGTTGTTGATCTTGCATGCGTCAGTAAAAGTCTCGGCAACAACAAAGCAGTTTTTAATCGTCAGTTCCACCAGCAGCGGACATGATGAAAGTATCCACGAAGCATTAAAGGGGGGAATTATGATACCGTTGGGGGAGATAAACTCCAGTCGAAGACATTTCAATGACGGTCCAACAAGCTCAAGGAATCGAGAAAGCCCGTTGTAGGAGTCAAGAGAACGATATACCACGTGCATCTCCAGCTCCAGCTCTTGAAAATCCTTGTGAATAACCTCATGAGTGCTTCGTACGAGGTCCTTACGATGAAGTTCACACAGTCCAATACCCGAGATAAATGTGTGGACCCACTCACTTTCGCCATCATCACTTCCCACGATTTTGACCCCACCCACACTTCTCCCATGCCAAACGTCCTTCATTTTCATAGCGCCGCTAAGTAAGGCGTATATTAGCTCCTCTTTCACGAGATACTCTCGCTCATCGGAGATCCCGACGGACGATTCTTCCCATTCACCATTGAACAGTTCTTGCTCGGGGTTATCACTCTCGAGAATTTGAGCTACAGCCGCCGCATCTTCAGTAGTTAAGTGCACTCGAGTGAGCTTGATTCTTCTCACTGAAGAGCGGGTAAGCGCTCGCTTCGAGAAAAGAGCATACGCCAACCATTGCCACGTTTTGGCTC
>LGTU01001282.1:0-23689 GCA_001314425.1 Phytophthora pluvialis | reverse complement strand
GGCTCCTGGAGCAGCGGGACGGCGATTGTCGTGGATGAACAGCTAGCACTGGAGCTTGTGCACGAGCCGACCACCGCCAAGGATACGGACGTGCGAGTCCGATGCGACTTCATGTTCCAGCACTATGACGAGACGACCACCGTCAAGGAGGCCTGTCGCCAGGAGTTCTCCATCACGTCATGCGAGGAGCCAAAGGTGGATCAATGCGGCGGGTCGTCCCAGTAAATCTTGCGCCAATCGCCACCTTTCCGGTAGACGTTGAATCACGAAAAGACCAACAATTGTCAAATCCTCAAAATTCGTAAGAAAATAATGAAAAATAAATATTTCCACGCACTTGAATCGACCGAGCGACTGCTTGAAGCGACCACGGCGGTCCATGAACCTCGTCCGTTGTGTCGGTTGCGCCTGACACGACGCAGTACCGCCACTAGAGGCCACGGAGAGCAGCGGCTGCTCGACACCGGACATTATAGGGTTTTGCCGAGCTTGTAGAGGGCGGTGCGTGGGGTTGTAACCACGTATAGACAGCTGCGACGGTGGGGGAGTTGACGAGCCGACATACGAGTACTGGAGACGCGAAGGCGCTGAGACCAAGGCGGGTGTAGAAGTGCCGAGGGGTTTTCCCCCACTGCGTGTTTTCAAAACACTGTTTTGACGCCCGCTCGTTACGTTTGAGAGACGTTGTGATTGGCTAAGCTCGAACCTATCAGAGTGGGACGGCAGAGGATGGCTACACTGTCAGTCAGAGGACTGGAGATCAAGTGGCTGCAGTCGGCGGCTCACAGCTGCGCCACTTGACCTCCAAGTCCTCGTTCCGGTGGGCGCTTGACCCGCACGCCGCTGACCGCTGCGCCAACGGGCCCGTGGGCTGCGTGAGCCATGTGAAATATGGCTACACGGTGGTGCCCGTAAATGTGTCGACGGACGCGCAGCTGAGCGGCCGGCCAGACTCTCGGCGTTCGTCAGACTGGAGACGTTCACTCAGCCTGGCTGCGTCATCAGCGGCTGTCAAGCTGCTGAGCGTGTTGCCCCAGGAGGATGGCTTCAACCGGCAGATGAGGAAGGAGGTCAGCCAGCCAACGTGTCGGCCCTTTGCTTAACGTCGACCGCGTACTCGGGCAACGGAATCGTGTTCGGCAGCGTCACCACCAACGAGGCCAAGCTGGGCGTGCTCGATTCGGTCACTCCAGGCGCCGCGCTCGCCTCAGAGGCCCTCGTCGTGGACAGTGTTACGGTACTCCTCTTTGCATTGTGGTACTTTGTACCATTAGTGATGCTTGAGATGGTGAACACCTCTCTAAGCTGTTTTACTGTAGCCTACTATAGTTATAGTGGACACCATAGACTAGCTGGGTTGCCTCTGGGCCAGTCGTCCCAGTAGGGCAGCCTCCTAATGCGCTAGCCTCTAAATCTAACTTACTTCGTATTTCGACACCATCTCAACAAGCTCCTTCGTTCCTACTCTTCCTACGTAGCCCACTATAGACAGCAACCGGAGCATCGCCGCTTTGAACGCGGTGGCCGCGACCTCGGGCTCGTTCGGCACGGCCACGGCCGGCAACCACAACGGCTCCACCGGGGGCCTGACGCTCGGCTCCACGCTCGTCAAGGCCACGGGCACGGAGCTGAACTTCTTGTCGGGCGTCGCAACATACGCCAGGGCGCTGGTCATGTTGTTGGACCCGTCCCACAACATCGGCAGCATCGCCACGCTGACCGCAGCCAGCTCCATGCAGGTCGGCTCCGGCGGCACGCTGTACATCGGCAACACCTTTCTCACCGAGGCCAATATCACCACGTTGGCGGGCAGTGGCGGGCAGGCCGTCGCGAGCAAGGCCCCGGTCGTGGACGCCAACAGAAGCATCGCGAGCATCAACGCGCTCGGTGCAACCACTGTCACCAGCAACACGTTGGCATATTGGACGCGACCCCAGTGAACAGATTCTCGGTCTGGAGCAAAATCTCCCAGCCGACACCCTCGGACCAATGCACGGGCGTGACGAACTCGGCCGAGAAGGGCGTCTACATCGCGAGCATCCAAGCACCCGCGTCCAACCGATACTATTACTCGACCGACGGCCTCGCCTAGCAGACCAAAACGCGTCCGCAGTCGGCATCGACTGAGCTCGTTCACCGTCGCCCAGACAGTCGGCGACTATTTGAACAAGCCCTGCGTTATTGTTGTCATAACAGTCATCAATGGCGATCGCCTGTGTGTTTTGCCCACAACGGCGAACACTTTTTGCTACAGCGCCAGCACGAGCGGGGCGTGGCAAAATCTTTCGTCGACGTTCACGCTGACCAGTCTCGGCAACACCGGCCCGTATCGAGCTATGGCTTACTCGCCCAAGCTCGACCGCGTGGTCGCGGTTCAGGGCGTTATTTGCGCTTACAAGACACCGAGCAACATCGCTACCAGTTGGTCGTACGCCGCAATCCCCATCAACGAAACATGGACCGAGAGCTTGTGGATCGCGGAGATAAACGCATTCATCGCCATCAACAACAGCAGTCTCTGCAAGATGGTCACCTCCAACGACGGCATCACCTGGAACCAAATGACAATCACCCTACCACGGGTGTGGCGATGGGGGCTGTCTGGAACCCCACCGCGAAGCGCCTTGTCGTAGTGAGCTACGGAGGCGGAGACATCGGCAGCGCGGTTGCCGACATCGAGACGAGCGGGTCCATCATCTTCGGGTCCACCACCTTAAAGGAGAACCACGTGGCCCCGCTCTACGGCGCCACCGCGGGCGCGGCCGTCGCCAGCAAGGCGCTGGTCGTGGACGCGAACCGCAGCGTGGACAACATCAACGAGCTGAAGGCTACCGAGCTCACGGACCAGATCCAGAGCCCGGCACAAACGCTGGTAACGAGCGTCGGCACGCTGGACTCGCTTGCCGTGACCGGGGACGTGACGGTCGGGGCCACCGTGATCTCCGAGGTCGCCATCAAGAAGATTGACGCCGTGACGAAAGGGCTAGCGTCGGCCGACAAGGCGCTCGTGGCGGACGCGAACCGCAACATCACCGGCCTCAACGAGCTCACCGCGATGAAGCTCACTGGCGAGATCCAGACGGCGCACCAGCCGCTGATCACGTCGCTGGGCGTCATGGACTCGCTCGTCAAGTAGGGCGACCGGGAGTGCAATGGCAACCTCGTGCACCATTATCTCCGAGAGCGAGATTGTGCACCTCGATGGCGCAACCTCCGGGACGGCCGAGGCGCTCAAGGCCATGATCACCAACTCCGCCAACAACATCGGCGGGGTGAACGAGTTCGTGGCGGCCAAGCTCACGGGCCAGATCCAGAGCCCCGTACAAGAACTCGTCACGACGGTAGGCCGGCTCACGGAGCTGGCCGTCGAGGGCGACGTGACCGTCGGCGGCACCGTAATCTCGGAGACGGACATTGCGAAGCTGGACGCCGTGACGAAAGCGCTTCACAACCGCCACCTTCTGACTCAAAAGAGCTTCTTCATCCTCAATCGCCAAGGTGCTTTTGACCTTAGCGGCCCAAGCTGGTGATGACGCATTGCTTGCCATGGAATCGAATAGCTCCGACACGGAATGCCGAGAAGAAGTAGCCATCTTCGTCGTTGTGCTCCCAGCGCGAAGACTTCGTTCTCTTGTGCTGCTAACGGAGGAAACACGAGACGCGTCTGTCGCCGCCACAATAGGCACGAATCAAACGCTTAGCGAGCGTGGTTAACCTTTCACCACGCATAGATCCACGAATTGTAGACGCCGGGAACTTACCACAAGACTTGACGCGCTGCAGGAGTTGGTCGCATTTCATCAGCGTCGTTGCCACTTGGTCCGCCACCGCTCCCGCCTCTTGTTGCGCCTTCGACAGCGAAAAAGTCGGCGACGAAGCGTCCACCGCATTTGAGGACACAGACGACGACGGAGACGGCGGAACACCGTCGCCTGGACCCATGTGCGAGTTCCTGTCGTCTTGTATCTGTGTTTGTGCAACTGCGTTTTGTCCGCTATCATCTCGCCTCCTTCTCCCTCGAAACACGCTCAGCCGCGTCTCAATAGCCGCAAGTTCGTGCTCTACACCACGACAGGCTTCCGTAGCGACGGCTTACGGAGCTCTCGTCCGACAACGACGAGAGGGACAGCAGTAGTGAGAACCGGCACATTACGCCCGCATTTTTTTTCATAGCTTTATTTAACAAGGAGAATAAGTTTAGCTTTCCACAGGGCACTCGTTATTTAGCCCGGATGGGTCCCATAAAAGCTCCTTTTTATACGTATAGTCCGAGTATAGAGCGGTTAAATTGGAGTATAAATAGGACACTAGCGCGTTGGCTCTCGTCTACGGACTTATAGCCGTGGGCCCGCCACTCTCTCGCTTCGCTTTGCTCGCTCAGGGGGTGCCGCTTCGCGGCCTGCCCCACCCCGGCCTCTAAGTCCTCGACTCGGCCAGGCGCTGTGTCTGGGATTAGATATTGACTCCTGGACAGTGTTGCCATAACCGCGTGAATGTTTTTTTATGCATCGTTATCGTATACTGGTACGCATGTATAACTGGTAAGCCATTCGGGCAAAATACTCACTCTCTTTCCACAGCGCCAGCTGATGGTTTCAACGAGCCGACCGCTCGACGGTCGAGTCGACCAGTCGAGAGCGTGAGGACACACTCAATCAGGGCCGGAGCCAGGACAAAATTGCAGGGGGGCAACCTAGGGGTAGGGTTACGGGACTAGCGTCCCCGCTCGAGTTCATAGGGGCCTTCACTACAGAAAGCTATCACTCCATCCTATCGGGTAAAGGTTTCAAACTCCAATGAGGGGGCCGGTGTCCCCTCATTTTGTATGTAGCTCCGGGCCTGCATTCAATACATCTCAAGTAGGTTTCAAATCCTCTAGACGGATGAGGTGCGACAGTCGATGGTTCCAGCCACTCGACCCGCTGAGAGCGAGAGGACGCATCCGATGCAGCTCAAGTAGTCCTCTCGCTATTGGAATCGCATGGGTTAGGGCTCCTTTGTGACACCGCTTCATCACGCCTTCGTTTCCCGCTTAGGTACGGTACCAAAAATCTCTCCTCTCATTCTAGAATCTGCCGCATCTAGGAAAGATGGTGCTGCTGAACTGCGCGATCGTCAGAGACGGGAGCGTGGTCTCTATCGTCATTGAGGAGTGGAAGAGGTGGCTCTCCTGAAGGACGAGATCAAGGCGAAGCAGAAGTACGACTTTGCGGCAAGCAAGCTGCAGCTCTTCCTGGCGAAGAAGGGCGACGCGTGGCTGCCAGACGACGATCCTGTTGTGCTGCAACTGGAAAAAGGGGAGATTGATGACGTTCGAAAGGTGACCACTGAACAGCAGTTGAAGGCTACGTGGACAATTGAGGACGTGTTGATAGCAAACCACATGACCAAACGGCGCCGGCGCGCTCCAAAGTCGAAGCAAATCCACGTGCTAGTCGTGGTTCCGCCCGAAGAGATGACTTCCTCTCCATTTGCAGAACTTGCGGTCACGTTGTTTCAACACACTTTCTTGAATGTTCCCAGTACAACGGCTTCGAGAACTCAAAAGCTGAAGACGCAATTGGTGGAGAAATACAATTGTGATTGCGGGAGAAACCAGAACGGAGACTCCAAGTTGCTGTGCATGGTGATGAATATTGGTCTACCGAGCTCTGTTGTGATTGCACCACACATTTTCCGACGAGAACACGATCGTCTCAAAGGTCACTTCGTGCAAATCGCGAATATTGACGATGTGAGAAATGGATTGCTGTTGTTCAAACCGATCGAAAGCGCCTTCGATGATCTCGACATTGTGTTTCTTGTCGACAAGGAAGATCAGTTCACACTGAGGATTTTTAATCCAACGATCAAGGCGCAGCTGCACGTGGACAGCTTGACCCAACAGCAATGGGATGTACTTGGAGGTGGATCCGTACCAACACATTGGAGGACAAGTAGAAGTCCAGTCTATGCTCCAAATGCGCCGCAGTTCAGTGTGCTCACAACGTTTGGCGAGTTGGATGGCAAGACACTTCGGCTTCCAAGCGGGTCAACACTACGTCCTTTCAGGCGCTGTTTGTACCATCAAGCACAGTTGGCCAGAACAAAGGCGATTACCCATGGATGGGTGTCGGAAGATTATAACTTCGATGACTTCTCGTCAGAAGGGTTCACACTGGAAGAGAAGATGAAATTGCTATTTAGTAGCAATTTTATCATTTCCGGAAGTCCGTCATAGCGATTTTCAATGCAATCATTTGCTGTGTTTGTGATACATCCCAGACCTCGTCTTCACAGGGATATTAAGCAACAAGAGAATCGGTCGCAAAATCAACTTAAATTTTCTTCTTATGAAATATCTCGGTGAGATTGATGCACTGTCTACGGATTTCATGAATCGAACTCCCTCAGCTCCTCTGTCGGACCGCGTGGTAACATCTTAAAGACCTGTTCAGTCATATCCCATTCACGAAGTATCTCTATCGTCTTGGCCTCCATTGGCGTAAGCTTCATCTTCACGTACTGGACCCTTTCGTGTAAATGACGATTCTTGCTTGCTAGATTGATGTCATTGCGACAGTTACGGTCCTTGTCTGACAGCCAAAACTCACTCGTCCGCTTCTATAGTCAATGATCGCGGCACAAGTAAACTACCGCGATTCGAAAGAATCGAAGTAGGTAAAATAAATGAATGCGGTCTTTTACCTCACTTTTTTTTTCATCCTGACAAATATAAAGTTAACTGGAGCGAAGCCCCCCTATAATAAAGTCACTCTTTTTTACCACTCTCTTTTACTTGGAAAGAGGGGATTTATGGGAAGGGGTAGGGGAAGGTTTAATGGTTGCCTTCCCAGGGGCCAAGAAGTGCATTTCCCCCTCTGTTTAAGAGCCGATGGTGGCGCATGGGCGAAGGGCCACCCTATTTATAAATAGCGGATCTGACGGATGCAACCTTTCGCGAAGCCACCCAATGCCATTAAAGTGAGGCCCGTCTTTTGCGAGCGGGTGCTCAGACAGGCCATGCATGGAAAAAGAGGCTTGTGGCGTGGATTTGGCGTAAAACTGATATATTTTGGCGAAACGCCCCCTCCTCTTTGTCAGATGATCGACCCTGTTTTAGCGATTGAGCCCCGATTAATGTCCCCCCGTTGACACCGCTCTCAGGAAGGGAAAGCTGTAGCCGGGGAGCAGTCCAGCGAGCATGGACGAGCTGCGCACGCTGCTGTGGGACGTCAAGGAGGGCCAGCTGCAGACGCTGCAGGCGGTCCAGGACGACTGGGCGCAGGTGGCGCGTCTGAAGGACCCCGTGCTGCTGCTGCTGCTGCTGGACTTGCTGGGGCAGTGCGAGACGTCGGAGATGCGCAGCGAGACGCTGCAGGTGCTGCAGGTGCTTCGCCACCCTGTCAGTCTCTGGACTTTAGGGCGGTTGAGAAGTTTGTGTACGAAGCTGCTCAACTTGACCACAAGTACCTCGCAGTATCGCGAATGCTGCCGACGAAATGTGTGAGGATATCGATGCATATGGGTTGGATGACACTGTACTGCTACTTCAAAGTAAACATAAAAAAAACACACACATAAAAAACTAACATTAATGGGCGAAAAGTCATGTATGGTACGGCTTAGCCACGAAGCCTCCGAAGGCACCACCAACTAGTCATTCTCGTTTTTGCCGAGTTTGGCGCAAGTGGTAACACCGTCTTAAGCCTGCAGGATTTTAACGGCATGCCGCGCCGTTCAGCTGGGGAATTGGCAGCAGCGCTCGACGCAGAGCTGAAGAAGCAAGACGATAAAGAAATGCAGAATTTCTTCAGTTGTGTTGAAGCAGTGCGATGCTTCATCGAAGACACGAATCCCGACAAAACCGTCAGCATTGCTTTGCGTATGTGCGTTCTTGACTTTAAGCGTATTGACTCTGACAAAGCCACCAGACTCACGCTGATCGACGCTGAATCGGGGCATCACTTCAAGCGAAGTTCAAGCGATTGGACGAGCTGCGTCGGAAACCATTTATTGCAGGGACGCGAAGGATAAGTAATACTCGGGTGCCAAGGTGATGTTACGCGCAGGAGGAGTCTGCGAGTTCAAGAAGATCCACTCGGTTCGCTTCTTTGCTGAAATCGCACAAGGAAGCCTGCAGTCGATCGATCCAGGCACTGACAAGCGAGTGCAAGAAGTGCCTTCATTCCAAGGCAGCAAGCGCAGAAGCTTCAGCGACGAATCCAGCGGGATCAATCGCAGTGACGGCAGCTCTGCGATGGACGGTGGAGAGGCGAAGTCCAGCCAGGAAGGCGACGACTCACTTGAGTTGTAGCTATGGTCTACGTGGTGGTGACGTGTGCATGATTGTCTTTTATCTTTTAGCAATGTCAGCAGCTTTACTGATAACAACGTCACACAATACATTTCGCTTTCCTCTAAATGACGATACAAGAATGGGTTTGCATTTCTTGTCTAAATGACGATACAAGAATGGGTTTGAATTTCTTGCTAGGCACGTCGCAGGCATGCTCCACAGACCCGAAGGCGGCCACCGGCACGAAGCGCAGCATTCGATCCGTATTTCAGAACTGGCGGTACCGTGCGTCGATAGGAGCTTCAACATGGATGGGCATCAACAAACTGCGGTGCTGTTCGAGCGATCGCCAAAGTTGCGACGTCGCCATCACGACGGTCGCAACGGAACTTTGGATACGTGCGGTTTCGTCAGGGTAAGACGTGAAGGGCACCTGCATGCACGACGCTGGTAGGGTAGCTCGGTTGCTGCTGCTCGTGGTCTATACAGTAGAAACCAAGTGTGCGTAGGTGGCCAAGCACGTCGTACGCGTGCCTCAGAGACTCAATAAAATATGGATTGCATGGGGGGTTAGCAGAAGCTTTTAAAAAACCCGAATATGAATAATTCGAACAAAGCTAAGCGGGTATCGAGATGTGGCCAAACACCGCTAAGAGCCACTACCTCACCCGTCGCCATAATCAATTGTGAACGACTCCTCCGTGGTAATGGTGACAAAATCGACAAGAGCGGCTAAGCGAGCACGCAAAACCATTGCTAATTTGCAAGATGTCGGCCAGCCTAATCTCAAGAAAAGGAGACCTCAGCCCATGCCAGCGTCATTGGAAGGTTCAGAAGCTGAGGCAATGACAGCAAGAATGCGCAGAGGGGAAGAAACCAAGCAAAGGAATCGCGCTGCACAAGATACTCCACGGCTACGAAAGACACTCCAGAAACCAAAGTCCGGTTCACTGGAAGCCGACGCTCAAGGTATGCTCATCTTATCTAGTCGCTGGGAATACTACTCATGTAGTTTCGTAAACTGTTGTGGAATATGGAACAGCTTTCTACGATGAGATTTTCCTGCGGGTGTGTGCTAGCTGTGGGGAGCTAGCAAACGCTTCTAAGATGACGCGAAAGAAATACGACCATGCCGATCAGTATTTTAATCCATTGCGGGTTGAAAACCCCCGCTGTGATGTAGTTCCGGAGGGCATAACCAGATCTAAGGCCTCCGACGAGCAGGTGATTTGGCTGTGTAAGCGTTGCAACGATTCGATTCGGAAACGAAAGGTGCCGAAGTTTTCTCGTGCATCAGGGTTTCGAATTAGTCCAATGTCGCTACAGTTGGCTGTGCTAAACCGTTTAGAGGCTCGATTGATCGGCTTGGGAATTTCGTTTACAACATGCTTAAATTTGTACTGTGATGGTCAAGAGTTCACGCGTGGAAACGCCGTAAACTACTGGAACCCGGTGCAAGATGTAGTGCAAGCGTTGCCCCGACCGTTAACGAAGTCTGGTGTGGTGTTGCTGAAGCTGCAAAATGAAAAGGGGGAGAAGGTATTTAGCGTTCGTCCTGATCTCGTGCGGCAAGCTTTGGAATGTCTTAACAAGAACAACACCCTGTACAAGGATATCATTATATCCGAGGAAAACCTCCGTGAGCTGGTTGAACAAGATGTAAATGATGTAATACCATCACTGGAACTTACAGCCTGTGAGGTGACCGCGCTGGAAAATCAACACATTTCAAACGGTGCTCATACACCAGCAGATAGCCCAAAACAGCACCAAGATGAACTAGGGTCCGGTTCGCTAGAACGACCAGGCCTTAGCTTCAGCGCCAATTGGACTAGCTCATCTATGCCAGACGAGAACAATGATATAAATCAGATCAGCAATAATCGCAGTGACATTGAAGAAACCTTTGAGATGACAGCGGACGGTGGTGAAAGCATGACTGAAATTCAGCGCATCGTTGAAGCAGCTAATGCAGTTGCAGGAGATACAATTTATCCTGTTGGAGAGCTTACTTGTCAGAAAGATGCGATCAACGAATATAAAACCAAAATGCTAATGCAGAATTGTTTTCCCACCCTCTTTCCGGCAAAGGCGGTCTCAATCCACTAGAAGGCGCTGAAGATCGATTGCATGAATATACTCTTGCTGAATATTGCGCACACCTCATGAAGTGGCACGATCGTCGCTACGTTATTCATGGTAACTACATATATGATGTGCCGGATTGCAGTGCAATCCGCTGGAGGCGGTGGAGACTGGCCTACAGTTTAAGAGCACTTTAACATGAAATCCTGTGGAGGCACCACACGTAATCCGTGGAGGCAGCTCATCCGGATTAGCTCATTTTAATTTTTGTGACGATTTCAACTGGACGAAAGTTGCTTTGACACGTAGCCAGCATAAGAGCACTGCTACAGCGTCCTGAGGGCGGCAGCTTCTACGTCAGTATCGCTGCCACGGAGCTGAAAACTTGGAGATATACGTCTTAGTATACGTTGAACACGATCCCATCACTACAGTGTGACAGAGACGGGCCGGTATGTCCTTTCTTAACACTTGGTCAGTACTGGAGTTGCGGGGCTGAAAAATTAAGATCTACGTTTTAGTATGCTGGGAATACGATGTCACCACTCCTGTGTGACAGAGACGGGCGATAGTGACGTATACCACAGTCATCTCAAGTGGTCTGCTCGTCTCTCCGGGGTCGATTTAGTCCTTTGCGACGCAAGCCTATATCCGACACCACTCATTTCCCAGTCTCACGCACCTGACAAATATATTTTTCAAACACGGCAAATTCAGTCGTCCCACGCACGTGTGCCAGTGAAGAGCTATTGTGCCCCCTTCTTAACCTGTTTACAATCAGCGAGCCACAACGTGGATATCTTGGACCACGGCATCTTCGTATGAGCTGCATCCTCGGTAGGGGTACGCTTCCGTCCACAGCAAAGTTGACCGTAGTATCCAGACATACGTTGAACACTAAAATATCCAGCCAATCAGCAATCTAGAACACTTTCTGGATCAATGAGGTGCATATAAGTGTGATAACTGTTAGCATTGTATAACAGCGAGGAAGAGCTGCATGTTGGCGTCCCATGTGATCTGATATACGCCATTTCTGACCAATGAGTGCATGGAATGCGCAGTATATTCGGACTAAGTGAATTAGACCGCTTACCGGTACGCAGAGATCGGCCAGCGTTTCAAGCCATGCATCGTCGAAGATGCGCACTTGGAGCGGTCCATACGGTACATTCAGCGTAAAAGCAAAAATAAAAGGCATTCCCGACATATGTTGCATCCGACCATATGATATGAGCCCATACAAGTGCGGGTAGAATAGACTCGGTGTCGATCAGCAGCACAGCTAGACCAAAGCATCGTGCAAAGAGGCGCTGTTCAATAAATATAGACGGTGACAATTTATGTGTAAATAGTAGTTTTAGGATGACAACTCAACGTATAAGACAAGACGGAATGGTTATTTTGTTTGTAAACCGCGGTGTAGTTAAAACGTAGGGGTATTATAAGGTATGGGAACAAAGAACATGTGATATGTAGTTTGTGTAGTGTTTTTGATTGTGGTCATTTATAAAATAGATATACATGTAAGTGTAGAGGAATGGTAAAACAAATATGCTATACAAAATGTAAGGGGAAGGTAAGTGAATAGTAATGTTGAATACGATAGTTTTTGTTTGCTGAAACGTGTGGTGTAGTTGATGCCAAATTTGTTGGTCCACTCAATAGTCGGACATAACTGGAGCATTCACGGTACGCTCAGCTGAGTTCTGAACTCAGCGGCTTCAGACTGAACGGTTACGTGGAGAGCTCGGCGAGGAGTCGGCCGAGATCCGAAACGACTTCATTTCACTTGATATTTGTATAGGACTATAGTAAGCATGAGGAGGAGCCCCTTGAGGGCTCCCGAAAGATATAAGATAAACAGAGCAGAATTTTCCTAGTCCAAGANTGTAGGGTGTTGACTGGTAGCGCCAAGAGTTCAAGGTCGGCCCGGGGAAGGGCGTGTCTCGCCAAGCGCGAAGAACAAATCTCGCTGAGTCCAGCGAGTCGGTACACCGTACAGCCCGGGTACCGTTACTCTTCTAGCCGAGTAGCCCTTGCTCTCGGTGACCCGTAAAAGCGCTCGCGCGCCGTCGTCCATCCTTTGGTGGAGGGCACGGGAGGAACGGAGGCAGTTGAACTCAGCTGACCTCCGGAGTGATTGGCTTGGTTGCCAGGTCTCGACGAAAGCGAGACACCGCTGCCCCGGAAGGGTCGAACCACTGGAGGCAACTCAGCACAGGCCAACAAGCGCCGACTAACTCGGCGATTGTTGTGTTTGTTGTTTGGATCCACATCTGACGACTTTGTGTGTTCTGCAATACCACAAACGTATGAAGTATATAGTACGTAGTTTTACAAAACGAGGTATATGATAGGATGTACCATTGGAAAATGGTTGTGTGGGAGGATATTCAGAGTAAAATGGAAAAAATGTAATGATTTATGATGAATGTTTGTAGTGGAAGCATGTATGTAAATATGTGTTGGGAAGAGTTTTTAGGAAATCATTGGTCGAGTAGAGAGTTGTAGTAAACATATACAATATGTTGTAGTAATTAAAGATGTGTCGAAATAAATATTTGATGAAACATAGTGTGTCAAATACGCTCGTGATTTAATAAAATAAGCCATTGTTCAATAAATATAGGCAGTTGAAATTAATGTGTAAATAGTAGATTTTGGACGACAATTCAATGTAAAAGACAAGTCGCAAATGTTATTTTGTTTGTAAGCCGCGGCGCAGTTAAAAAGTAAAGGTATTATAAGGAATAGGAACGAAGTAAGACATGTGAGATATAGTTTTGTGCAGTGTGTATGACAGTGGTCATTTATAAAATAGAGATACGGGTAAGTGTAGATGTGTGGTAAAAGAATATTGTATACACAGTGCAAGGGGAAGTTAAGTGAATAGTAATATTGAATACGATAAGAATTTTTGTTTGTTAAAACGTATGAAGTATATAGTACGTTGTTTTGCAAAACGATGTATATGATAGGATGAAAAAATGGGAAATGGTTTGTGGAGGATATTTTGAGTAAAATGTGAGATTTTGTGACGATTTATGATAAATGTTTATAATTGAAACATATATGTAAATATGTGTTGGCAAGAGTTTTTAGAAAATCAATTGATTGAATGATTTCAATATAAAAAAACGTAGTGTTGGTTATTTAGAAATACAGTTGACATCTGTACGAATGCAATATGAGGAAACAAAAATGTTAGGGATCGTGTAAAATGATATGGGCAATGGAAGCAGGCGGTTGAAATGTTTAACGGTCATTAGTATTAAGGTGTTGATGTAAACATGACAACATTAGATTTGACATAGGTAATTGGTAAGGGGATATGGGTTAGTAATATTTATAGATGGATGTATAATGACTGTCACAAAAACAGTAATTGGAATGTGTTTTTCAATATATACATGAGTACAGTTGACATGTTTAGTTGAGTATACATGCATTGTTTGAGCGGCCATGAATTAATTTTGTGAATTGTGAAGTAATGTCAGTAGTAGTAGTGTAATGGTCAAAAGGTAAATGCAAAAGTGTAGGTGGTAGAAAGAGAGAAAAACATTTTAAAAGTTAACGTAGTGTTGTGATTAGTATGAATGAGTGAGTGAAATATTGATTGAGTAAAAATGTAACGTAGAGGTGTTTGTAGGAATATAATTGTTGATTGTAGAGTAGTGTAAGAAGTAGTATTATAATGATTGAAAGTGAAATGGATATATATGTAGTCGGTAGGAAGACATGTAGAAAATGATAAGTGAAACAGTGTTGTTATGATATGGTATAATAATAAGAATGATTGAGTAGAAATGGAGTATAAGTAGTTTGAGGGAATAAATTTGTAGATTGTGTGGTACAGTATGTAAGAAGTAGTATATTGGTAAAATAAGTAAAATTAATGTGCATAGGTGATAAGACGAGAGCACAATATATATGAAGTAGAGAGAGTGTTGAGATGAAATGGTATATTAGTTAGAATGAGTAGGGAGTACAAATGTGTAAAGAATAAGATATGTGGATGTAGGTATGTGGGATGACGAGTGTGGGAAGTGGGAGTGTCACAAGTAGGAATATAATGTAACATATTAAGGAGAGGTGTTTGTATTGAAGGTGGTAAGGTTGAAAAAACGTACCATATAGAAGGTAATGGTGTATATATAAGAATGTGTGAGTAGAATTGTAGAGTATGTAGTTTATTGGAATTATTTTGTGGATTGTAGGGTTTAAAAAGGTAATAATGGAGTGGTAAAGAGAACAAAAGGTATATATAAAGTAGTGTTGTGATGAAGTAGTATATTAGTAAGAATGAGAGAGTAAAATAGAGGTTAAGTTGGGTAATATCACCGTCCATTCTGAAATGGTCTCAAAAGTTGGAAGTATTCCGTTGCCACGGCCCAGCTGCTATAAGATTCTACAGGTTCGTAAAGTACGCGCCGAAAATAGTTTTCCTTACGCCACCCACAGTTCGTGCCGCAGGTGAGCTTATTTGTGATGTGGACTACAAAATGTCCCCGTCCTGGATCCACGGTGCCATTTGCGCCACTTGGATGGCGTTGGCCAGCTTCATGGCGCCGCCCACCTGGACGCGGTGGATGGCGCTCAGCAGCGTCCCCATGTTGTCCGTGGGGGAGGCCAGCACCTGGATGATCTTGCCGGCCATGGCCGCCCACGGTGCTCTCCGGGTTGGCCTGCGTCTTGGTGCCGCACAGCAGGTTGGCGGCGTCGTGCTGCGCCTCGAGACGCGCGGGAATGTAATCGCCGTTGCGCATCCACTCCGAGTTGTCCAAGCTATTACGAAGTGTCTGCTCGCCAAGATCGGCAAACTGCTCAAGAAGAACAACGTGCATTCGTGCGTGGGGCTGCCCGTTAGGAAGCGAACTCACAGGCATTAACGTATTTGCTATTGTTGCTGGTCGTGCAGATTGCCGTCGACGTCGTGAGCATGGGCGAGCTGGACGCCAACGCCCCCAAGCTGCAGGCCTTCGTGGACGCCGCCAGCAGCAACAGCAACAGCCACCTGGTCACGGTGCCGGCGGGCGTGCTTCCCTCGGACGTGCTCGTGTCCTCGCCGGTGCTGCACGGAGACGACGGTGCGGTGGCGGCTGCTACCTGCAGTGGAGGCGGCGGCAGCGATGCCTTTGCCGAGTACGGAGGCGTGGACCCGAGCATGGACCCCGAGCTGGCCCTGGTACGGACAAAACCTGCGTTGCTGCTGTTGCTTAAACGAGAACGTCGCTAAGATCGATGCTACTACCATCATTTCCATATTGGAGCCCAGCAGATCCAAAGGAGTCGTGCGCCATGTGGCTGTTCGCGGCCATCAGCCTGGCCATCGCGACGCCCTGCTTCCGCGCGTGGCTCGAGGCGCTCTTCGCCGAGCTCTCCATCGCCTTCTTCACGTACCTGCGGCTGGTGTCCGCCGGCCTCGTCTTCGTGCTGCTGCTGGCGCTCGCTTTCAACGGACACCGCTTCCTGCGCAGTCGTCGCGTCGCGAGTCGCCCACCCGCGCGACAGCCCACGACGATCCAGGAGGCCAATGAGGACGCCAAGACGACGGGACTAGCGCGCGTCCAGTGGAGGCACCGCCACCGGCGCCGCGCGCTCCTGCTGCGCGCCAAGAGCACGACCAACGAGATCGCGGGCAGCGGCTTCTACCCGCCGCAGCTCTGTCCCTCTTCGCGCTCGCCATGCTGCCCACCATCGACAGCGTCATAGTGGGGGGAGGAGGCGGAGGCGTCGACCAACCCGCGCCCAGCTTCCGCGCGCTCAAGAGCGAGACGGCGGCCGCCACTCAGACGGCCTTGGACACCGGCGCCGCGGCGCTCGTCACGCTGCAGCAGCAGCTGACGACCTGCAAGTACTCGGGGGGAGACGACTGTCTCGACGACGTCACGAGCGTCTCCGTGCTGGGAGACTACAGACAGGAAACGGGGTACTGCGCAGCCTTCGACGCTGCCTACGTGAACGTGACGGCGGGCGCGGCGCTGCCTGCCCAGTACTTCCCCATAGGCGTGGAGGAAGCTTACGCCCAGGGATTCGCCAACAACTTCTCGGCCTGGTCCGAGACCAACCAGGACAAATTCCAGACGGACTACCCACTGTTGTACAACGAGACGGTGATGAGAAGGAGAGTCGCTGCTGTGCTGCACCGAGACCCAGTACGAGAGGCTGAGTCTGCAGGTCCGAGAACTGCCTGGACAGTGCACGTCCTGCAAGACGAACCTGCGCAACGTGTGGTGCCAGTTCACGTGCCACCCGAGCAACAGCTTGTTCGTGGACGTAACGCAGGTGCGGCTCATGGAGGGAGACTCGGACCACGCGGACGAGGTCTTCCCTGCGATCGAGGAGGCGACGTGGTCCGCGACCTGCACGACTTCTGTGAGGTCGACACGGGATTCATGCCGCTCGTGTGCGGTATGAACGGGGATAAGTGCTCGACGACAGGTTCGGACGTGCTGGAGTATCTAGGTGCGCACAGCTATGACGGTGTTGGGCCGCCGGCGCAGGTGAATTTCACGACGATGGAGCAACTTTCGGCGACGGAACAGGCGGAGAAGATCTGCGCGTGTGGCAGCTCGAACTCGACCGACTGCTTCTCACCAATGGATACGCGCCTCGAATCGTGTGTGGATACGTGCGGCTCCCTGTGTGCTGTGAGCGCGCATCACAGCCGAGAATACGAGGCAGCTTGCTACAGAAGCGGCAGCTCGTCGGTATCGGATGATTTGAGCACGGTCACTTCCGATAGCACTGCCAGCACCTCCTCTAGTAGTGGCTCTACTAGTGCTGCTGACAAGATTCAGTCGCTGCTGTCGGATCTATCTGCCCGTGCTGAAACTGGAAGCTTTGCGGTGCTCAACTACGTTCTCGCTGTTCTCGCATTCTTTGCGGCCACTGCATTGGCGCTTGGTTTCGCCTACTCTACTCGCTACGGCAAGAAGAAACGGCAATCGATATTAGATGACCCAATTAACGGACGCATGGGTTCGAGCATGTTGTCACCGGTAAACTTCGATCAGCTGAAGGGCATTGGGCGTTGGGACGATCGGCTCACGCAGCAGTTGAAGCGCTGGGGAGATTTCGTGACCATGGGAAACCACCTGCTCTACATTATTCTTCTGTCCCTGATGCTTGTGGTGTGCTGTTCAAGTGGCCTGGCTCGTATGGAGGTGGAAACAGACTCGATGAAACTGTGGGCTTCCGAGGACAGCACCGTTTTCCAGGAGAGAACGCGCTTCGGTGAGATGCTCGGGCCTGTGGATCGAGCGGAGCGCTTAGTGCTAGTCGCAAAGGACGGCGGTGCAGTGACCCGATCAGCCTATATCAAGGAGGCTATCCGTTTACAGCAAATTGTTGCAGAGGACGTTAGTTCGGACAGCGTCAAGCTGAGTGATATCTGCGTCAAAGACGCTTCGAACTCGCCTTGCCAAGTGAATGCCGTCACGCAGTATTTCCAGAACAGCATGGACCACTTCGCAGTGTACGAAACCTATGGTTTGGTAGGCAAGCACTTGAGTAATTGTGCAAATGCCCCTGAGCGAGAGGATGCCGACGCATGCAGTGAGTTAAAGGTGCAGATTAACGCCTCCGGGTCGTCGCTGCCAACCAACATGAGCGATTGCCCCTGTGTGTCGGCCTTTGGCGTGCCGATGACCGGGTTGCAGAAGTACTTGGGCGGTTTTACTGCGGATGGTTACTCGGTGGACGCCAGTACCAGGCTACGACTTTGTTTACGACTGCTGTGGTGACGAACCACCAGGACACAACCAAAAACGCCGATGCTATTGCTTGAGAGCGCTTGTTTATCGCGCGGATGGAGAAGGAGGCGGAGGACAACGCTCTGTATGAGATTTACTATGCTGCTGAAACGTCAGCAGACGATGAATTTGCAGCTGCTTACATCGTGTTCAAGGCAGGGATTGCAGGCTTTCTCTTTATGTTCGTCTACGTGGTCATCGGCCTTAACCACTGGAAGCTGGACCACCGTTTCTTCCATTCGTCGAAGATCGGGGTGGGCTTCATGGGCGTTGCGTGCATTCTGATGGCCGTGGGGTGCACTTTGGGCGTCTCCAAATTGTGACTCTTGTGATGTTGCCGCTTGTCATGCTCGCGATCGGCACGGGGAACATCTTCTTGATTCTGCACGCTATGGACCTGGAGCAGGGGGAGCTGAAGATGGAACAGCGGTCACTGTTTGTTGGTCTGGAAGACAATGACTTTGACATCCACAAGATTACCTGCGTACTGCTGTGCGAAGCCACGGGTCACATTGGCCCAATCATGATCCTGACGGTCACGTGCGAGTGCTGCATCGTTGCCTTTGCTGCATATTCGGCTATACCAGCCGCACAGTGGCTGGCTGGGTCGTTGGCAGTTGGCCTTGCAGCCAGCTTTGCTTGCAGATGACCTTGTTCCTCGCCATCGTTGCGCTGGATAAGCGTCGTGAGCTGAGCGGCACGTACGACGTGATCTGCTGCCAGCGCGCTTCGTTTGCGCGTCGGCCACGTCTTTCTGAAGACGAGAACACTAATGCGACGGAGAACTCGTCGTTCTAGGGAGCTCGTACTCATTGCCTGATCTGAACCTGATGGACCGTTGCGTCACGGGATACGTGCATGTGCTGCTGAAGAAGGTTTCAAAGGTGCTCGTGCTTCTCGTATTTGCTGCGTGCACGCTGGTGGCGATCATAGCGATTGAGGCGATGAATCGCGGTCTGTCGCCGACCTCGTTCATCCCAACCGACTCATACCCGCACGCGTACTACCGTGCAATTGACGAGAACGATTTGTCACGGAAGGGGTTCCCTGTCTATTTCATGGTTGAGTCTGGTTACGGTAGCAACCCCGACAGCTTTAACGATCTTGCGAGTGATGGAGCGGCTCAGAGCAAGTTTTGCTCTTCGAAGGAGATCTGTGACGACGTGTCGATACCGAACATCCTCAGCGCGCTGGTAGCGTACGGAGAGAGCAACGTCACGTACTTCAAAGACGGCGCCGTTGTTGTGATGATTTCTGGGGATTTGTCAACCCGGACACTGAGTGCTGTCGCGTTGACCCGAAGAACAACTATTCGTATTCGCCTCTTCGCCCAGAAGAGAGCAGCGCTGCATACATTCTTGAACGCGCCTCCGTGGCGCCATCGTGTCTGGCTGATGCAAGTGAGGTGTCGTCGGTGCCCGAGAAGTCGTTCATGTCGTTGTTCAGCATGTTGGTCGCGTTGTCCGCGTTGAACGCGGATCAGCATGTTCTCCACGGCGGCCACGGGACCACTGTGCGCGTACGCGTACGCTGCTGGCACGCGCTACCATGGACAGCTCAGTATTGACAATCAGCCCATTCCTGCGATGAGCAACAGCGCAAGTGTGACACTCAACGGCACTGGTTACGGCAATGAGGTCACCGCGTTTGCGTACAAGGTTTTTAGCACCACCGCGGATTCGTCTACGATTTCTGGCAGCCAGGAGAGAGCTGTGACGGCGTATTCGCAGGCTCAGCACATTGCCAAGTGGATGGGCGAGGAGACTGGCATCGATGTTTGGGTGTACTCACCGGAGTACGTCTACTTGGACCAGTTCCACTCGATTCGTCGTACTGCGTACATTGTGGTGGGTGTCGGACTCGCTGTGGTGTTTGTGCTGCAGAGTTTGCCCCTTGGAAGCTACGGCTATGGATTTGCAGTGACTTTCATCGCGGCAGTCACTGTTGTCCAAGTCGCCGGACTGATAATGCCGATGGGCGTGCTCTTAACACGCTATCGATTGTGCGTCTCTCGATCGCTGTCACGTTCTCCGAGGGCTCCTCGGGACACTTTGCTCGCCTATTTGCCAAGGCCCGTACCATCAACGGGCTTTGCTCCGATGGGAGACTTGCTCCGATGGGAGACGCTTGCGTGAAGAAGGCGCTAACGCAGCTGCTGGCCTCATGGACGTTAGGCGTTGCCGTTTCGAAGTTTGTTGCCATCGCTGCGCTCGCGCTGGTGGCCACGCCTGTGTTCGAGCCAGCCGGCCATTGCTTCTTCCGTACGCTGATGGCTGCTGCGGTGTGCTCGTGGCTGAACGGTGCGGTGCTGCTTCCTGTGGGTCTCAGCATTGCTGTTGATGCCACAGAAGGTCGCGTGCGTGACGTGAAGCCTACGAACGAGGAGGGTGGCGGGTACTCGCGCGAGAGTCCCTCGTCATCGTACCACAACGCACCCCCGACCGGCAAGTACCGACTGAGGGTGGGCGGGCACTCACTCACTTTGTTGCATGCATTTACAGCACCAGAAGAACGCTGGAGATGGTCTCCAAGGAACAAGAAGCCCATGCGTACACTTAGGCTATGGACAAGCAGTAAAGAGACAAAAGGTGGAGACTGTGGACAGCGCATGAATGTATTTTATATTTGCATTTCTTGAGGGCTCGGCCCAAGTATTTCGGCAAATGCAGAAAGCACAAGACCAATCAACGTGTCCCTCACTCATTTAGGCTGTCACCAACGGGCGGCGCCACGTCCAACATGTTCATGTCCTCGCAGCACGAATGGCAGCAGCAATCGGTATCACCTGGCAACCAGCGGGGCTCGTACGCCGCGCGTGTTCCCACCGGACGTTCACAATGTCCCGCTCAGTCCGTCGCGGCTCGAGAGTCCCATGTTCCGAGAGCGGGTGACGGCGTTGATGCAGCAAGGAGATGCGTACGCGCCGCCGGTCCGTGGACCTCGATGCTGCATTGCGAGCACTGCGAGTCGAACATTTCCAAGCACTCAAAGCGCTGTGTACTGCCACAAACGCACAGCTCTGTGCCGCTACGACTGAGCTCAAGCCGATTCGCACGCTGGAGAACCGTCTGGATAAAGTGCTGACGCGCTACAACGAGGTGTGCAACGCCAACAAGGCGCTGCGTGAACAGATTCAGGCGTTGCGACGTGAAAAAGTCCAACAAGCTGCAGTGCTCGACAAGCTGGAGAGGGAGACAGCGACCTCGCAGGTAGCACAGGCGTCCCAAGCAGCGGGTGATGCAAGGGATCGGGCCAACCGACAAAGTGAAGCCTTGCGAGGGCAGCTCGCTGAAGACGGCAGCAGCTTCGAGTCGGGTTGGCTGGAGAAAACGGGGCAGTTAGCTGACGATCGCGCCATGATCCGCGATATCCCGCGACTGCGAACACCAAAGAGTCTTTCGCGGGGTGAACGAACAGACCCGTGGTGGCTCCATGGGGTCGGCTGAGGACGCAAGACGACGCGCGCTCAAGCAGCAGCTAGAGGATCAGATCGACTAGTCCCGGCAGAAGGTGGCGCGGCTAGAGACTCGCCACAGTGAAGCTGCCGAAGCTGCTGAGGTGATGAAGGCGGGAGCCACGGGACTTTTCCACAAGCTCCAAGGGCCGAACGCTTCATCACCAACTCATGGCGTCATGGACGTTACGATGGCCCAACTGCTGGGTCTCATCGAGCAGCACGTGGGGGAGCTAGTGGACATCCACAACATCGCTACCAACGCACCGGTAGCCGCAGCATTGGGCTCCCAGCATCCAGCGGTGAATGTCGATGCAGGAGGCCACGACAGCGCCCACACGCGTCACTCGCGCCACGATGAGCGTCCTCGTGGAGGTGGCGCTGCTAGCGCAACTGGGGGGGGGGGGGGGGGGGGNGCTGCGGTCGGTCGACGAAAGGAGAAGCAGATCCGTGCCAAGCGGTAGAGTCTCACGAGAGTGTAGCTTCAACATGCCTATTTTTCACTGCTTGCCAGTACTTTTGCGGCTCAATTGCTCTCAAAGAGAAGAAAAGAACGCGCGTCTGTAGTGGTAAGTGCCAATGGTGGATGTATTGATTGGCGGCAAAGTCTCATTATCAGGCCCATGGAGACTACAGGCCCACGGGATGGTACTGCGCTTCGTCGATCCCAGTCGCAAAAATCTTCTTGTGGTACTTTTAAAAAACGAGGCCAAGCTAAGCCACTCCTTCACGTTATCGCGCGTTTGGCCGTTTCCGTAGCTCGTAAAACCCTGTTGCCGTCGTCTCTCTGGTCTCTTCCAGGCGAGTGAACTGCTTCTGGCGACAGCATAGTGGCGGCCGTCAAGAGCGTGCCGTCAAGAGCGTGTTGCAGGTGACAACGAAGGTGGCAGCAACAATCACGATCTGGATCCGCATACTCCACCCTGCAAATTACGAAATGCTGGCCAAAAAGCAGGAGCCAGCCCCAGTTGATAAAATTCCAATAAAACCATCAAGATTACTATAGCTACCGATCTACGTTGAAGAAACGCTGAGCACGCGTTGTTCAAGTATTTATTGTAGACGGACAACCTAGCCCCCACCCTGCAGCAGTTGCAAATTTGTGAGTCTCTCGGCCAATAAAACACTCCAGCAGATCGAATAGCCAATCAGAAGAAAGATATGTTGAGGTCCATATTTTTGAGATTCGGACTCGATTTTAGGGGAATTTTGGCCAATTTTGGTCAATTTTGGCTGGGTTTTGTCCATTTCCCTCAACCCTGCCCCCATATTTTCAAGGCTCCGTCCGCACCTTACCTGGTACTACACAACGACCCTACGCTCTACGTAGTTCAGCTTCTCGCAGTGCGCTATGCGAGACAAAACTAGTCATGCGCGTGTGCTCCGTCGTGTTCGCGGCTGTATCCACCCTCAGTGACACTGCCTTGGCAGCTTCGCCTAGTAGCATCTTAACCCAGTTTTTTCCTTTGAATTGAGCACCGCAACAAATTCCGTGCGAAAAGACGTTATTTTTTACGATCCTTGAGATGGAGGCTAGTAAGGTGAAGCCCCTGGGCAGCATCTCGTGCGATGACGTCCGCCATACACTGCACACGCACTTCCACTCGTCGAAACCCGCTCCTCGCTCGTCCACGAGTGGCGGTGCCAATGTTGCTACCGCTAATAGTCGCAAGAAACTTTTCTCCTTCGTGCAAGTGCAGAAGCCCAAGAGCGTCGCGGAGCAGGGATCGGAAAATACAATGTTTTATTTTACGGAGGATCGATCCCTTGCATAATAGTAACTGCAATACGACAAGTAATAATAATAATAATTGCGCAATACCAGGAATATATTGCCACTTGGGATACAATTTCTCGCCACTACCTCTCCCCAAGGGATTTTCACTCACTCGGTGTAGTGTCCACAAGCGTACCTGCATTCCACATGTCGTTGTTAACACGAAGGAAAGTGAGCATCTCGAAGTTACCATCAGCCAACGTACGCTTCAGAAGTGTTCGTAGACAGGTTTAACCGTTTCTTGCCCAAGTGTCAGCAGCCTGCGAGAGTCTCGCAGTGTGAGAGGCAGCTGAAGTGTCCGCACAACCTCTCACCATTGGTTGGAATCACGTGAGGTA
>LGTU01001281.1:0-18971 GCA_001314425.1 Phytophthora pluvialis | reverse complement strand
GGACAAAATTTCAGGTTTACTATTTCTAAAATTCAGCTTTGAATTTTAAACCTGACTTTTTAATTTGTCCGGTTTGCTCTGCACTGTTGCCATTTTGAACTGGCAACGGTGTAGACACGATCGCCCGCCTTAGGATGATTGATTCCGGTGTAGCAAAGTCAGCACAATATCAAAAACGTCCTTCGATAGTAAACGCACTCGTTTTAGAAATGCTGTATCACCAACAGTTGGTTAGCCTTCATGAATCATGAAGGCTTGGTGGTGGTGGATAATTGGCCTTCAAATTGAGTATTATCTTTGTCCTGATATGCTATAAAGAGGTGACACTAAGTTAGTCGTGCCACGATGTTGTGTCTCTCGTGTTGTTCTGTGTTGGCTGCTTGTTTGCTATGCTTGTTTGTCGTGTCTGTACTCCCCGTAGCTCTAGCTTGCCCAAGCGCTGCGCTATGATTTGTGGTATTCCCAATTTTTCCCGGAGTGCCGTAGAGCTACCACGTTAGCATCACTCTCTGAGCTACCGAACTCCCAATTGTCGTTGTGATTCTCAGTCGTCGTTGTGTTTTCTCGAGTCGTATTTCCCAGTTTTCCAGCTCCGTGTTCCCATTACCCACCCAGTATCCTAATTGTTGGGTCGTCGTTCCTGGAGTTAGTACTGGGAATCCGTTCCATTTAGCCCGTGCTCCCGCTGTGTTAAGTTCAATGATGATGCTTTTGCTTGGCTATACTTTTAGACCAGACAGTTCTCCAAATTGTTTCAGAATGGTCTTCACTGTGTCCAGCTCCCCAGCAGAGGAGAGGTACATGGTGCTGTCGCCTACGAATCCTGAAAACTTGTGTCTTCTGCCTGGACTACCCGCGATGGCCATTCCTTTCAGTTCTGGATGCCGGTTAATCGCTTTGTCCACTGCCAGTATGAATAATAGCGGTGCTAGTGGGCAGCCTTGCCTGATTCCGGAGTTTACTTCCAAATCTTGTGAAACGTTTCCGTTGACTGCGAACCGTGCTGTGGTGGTGCCCATGTGAAGCATCAGAAACTTTGTCGAGAACCCGAATTTACGTAACACCTGCTGTAGGTAGTTCCGGTCTAGCGTGTCGTACGCTTTTCTTAGGTCTAGGCACAGTGCCATGGCCAACTCTGTCCATGGTATCGTAGGGACTCATTGCTACAATGGTTCTGAGCCTCTTGCCCAGGCGGCGACCTCGGAACAAACCCTTGTTATGTTTTACTGATCAGTTTGGGCAAGGACTCGTGTAATCGTTCTGCTAGCACTCGTCCAAAACTCGTTTTCGCTGTGTTGAGTAGTGCTATGGGTCTGTAATCCACTACGTCAGCTGCGTCTCCTTTTTTTCTAAGCTGGATCATCGTAGCCTGCAGGAAGGAACCCAACAGTATTAGTATTAAAGAGGTGAGTTAGTCCAGGGGCCAATTCCTCCGCGAAGTCCTTGTAGAAGTTACTGGTCGAGCTAGTTTTTCCGCTTGTTCTGTCGTTAGTTGTTGCGCTTCAGGTATGTGAACAAATTTGCTGAGCTCCGTTTCCATTTGAGTTAGGGGCATTATAGCGTGCGATTTCGAGAGTACGTGACTCCATTCTGAGGGCCACCCTTTCCGATCGGGTAGTCGTCCACATAAAAATGGCCTGGCGATGGATCGATGGTTGACATCGATTGGTTTCGTCGCCAGTCTGAGCTGCGTTAAAGAACTTCTGCGTTTTTTTTTTCCACCGTTTCTTTCAGGTTCTGCCCAAATGATCGCGCCGCCGTCGCTCGTGCTGCTGTTCGTTCAGCTGTTTGTGTTTCTGCTCTCGAATGCATCTGAGTTTTTGTCGTTCCTCGAATGTTGTGCTGTGAATGGGCCAACAGAGAGCCCAGCCCAGAGCCAAGCAGAGTGATCAGAAACGGAGATCTCACCGACGCAGCCAATTTTACCAGACACATTGATGATCAGATGAACCCCGGGGCCTTTCCGGCACTACACCTACCAGACACGAGATGGAGCGAGTCGGTTATTAGACCGCTACTATATGAAAGGAGAACCATACCGCCAAACACAATGGTAGAGGCAGAATCACCAGCGAACGACTCAGATCACCAATAAGTTCGCTTTGGTATTATTCTCTGGCAAAACTGACCACCAAAGGCACCAGAAAGGAGTTCAGTACCATAGTAAGCGGGCGACCAGAAAGAGTTCGTGAATCCGTCGCGGAAGGCTTGGCGGAACTAATATCTGACTTCGAAGCAAGCATCAACCCGATGGAAGAATGGGGTGGCGTACTTGGAGGAATACAACGACTTCTAAAAAAAAAGTAAAAGCAGACGACAGCAGACGACGAAAGCATTTTTTGCGTCTGTTGATGACGCTGTCCTTCGCTGGGTCTAGGACACAACTGAAGTGTAGTCTTTAACTGCCACGCTCTTGTCCACTCTCGTGTCATTGTATCTCCAGCTTTTTTGTCTTTAGGTATGTTTCCTGGGCGAGAATGATGTCCGGCGTACGTCCAGTACTGCGTCTGTCATCGATCCTAGGATATATGCCGGCGTTTCAAAAATTTCCAACACGTTCATGAGCTGGTCGGCGGCGGTCGATAGTCCCTCTCCGTACTGCTGCTATAACCGGTATCTTTGGGAACGGTATGTTCGTTTGTTGTCTCCATTCCCCCGCCAAGTAATTACAGCATTGTTCCAGTTGGTGGTTGCCGGCTCGGGTTGACGTCAGTGCGGACACCGCTTCAGTGAACCTCCCAACGCAATGTTCCACCATTGCTTGTGGTTCCGTTTCCGAGTTTGGTTGCATTGTTTCTGCTGATTATTGTTCTCCACTTCTTGCCAGTCCGACTCTGTCGTTGGGAATGATCGTAGTTCCGCTGTCCGGCCGCCGCCATAGCGTCGTTCTGCTTCCTGCTCTTCGATTTCCGCTTGGATGACCTGGCGGTCCTTCTCAGTGGGGTTTTTCTTCGTCCTCATCGATTATGACCGTGTTCTCTCCCGTTCCTGTATCTATTCTGTTATCTCCGTCTTCTTTGCGTCGTCCTGTTCATATTCCATACGAGGCTCATGAGGGGTGTTGTCAAATCCAAATGCTGGCAAGAATTTTCTTTATCGAAAGCCCATAATTCTTGTCAAGAGCAGTTAGATCTAGTGTTCGAGTAAGAAATGGATGGCAGCGCGGCATTCATTGTGCCTGTAATCGCATCAGAGGCGTAAACCATTAAAGGTTCTATTTGATGTACATGTAGTACCCTCCGCATCAACGTTTTCCTACATGTATTGAGCTATACTACGCCCAGCAAAACAAAACGCAAGCCTATATCAGCTCTGTTCGAAGTCACGATACCGCCTGTCCATTAGTTATCTGACTTTGTATCTTCCTCGTGTCCTCGTAGCATAACCCCATCAGTGGCCGAGTAATGACAGCGGACTTGCAATAGCAGCGTTGCTACAATTTCGGTTGCTGCTGTTACGCATTGACAGCCTTCACTTTCATTTATTTCCTCCATCTTCGTCTCTCTGTCCTTTTACATTGCCGTGATAGCCTTAGGTTGCAAGCAACTCGCGTCCATGGTGCCAATTTCAAGGTGACTATCCTTCAAAAGGTCTGCTAAATTCCACCATTTCCCGTCCACTTCTCTTCTTTGAACGTTTTCTTGCAAGTTTTATTTTCGGTCCTAATTTCGGGCGGTCATTTTGGGGCCATTCGTAAGTGGAGACCATGGCGGAGCTGGACGACGGCAGCACCACCGAGAGCGAGGGCTACGAGACCGACCAAGCCCAGTCCGCGCCCGTCAATTCGTGTCCTCGAGTCGTTCAGCCCGCACCCCAAACTTTCAATATCCTAGACCTCCACCCTGCCGTGCTCACTTCCCCGCCAGTCACTATTGCTGCCACCGCCAAGGACACGTTTGTCATCCCGCGGCGCCCCATCCCAACGCCTCGTGGTGCGCTCGATAGTACGGGGAACGAATCTACCAGAAATTCCATCGATGGCATTTCAAGGCCACCACCTCCCGATATTTCCGTGCGTCTCTGTCGCCACTCCCTCAAACCACCGACGGTAATAGAGCGAGGCAAACGGCGGGTAGAACGGTTGAGCTGCATGTGCTGCAAGCGGAAGGACCTGGACGTCGCCAACTTCTCGAAGAAGCAGCGGAAAGAGGCCAAGGCGGCGACGAGGAAGTGCCGCGATTGCACCTACGAGCGCCCGCTCACAAGTGACGAAAGGCGGCGGCATCGAGAGCGACGGAGACTCGAGGAGAGAAACGTTGGTGCGGTACCGCAGCGGGTAGTAGCAGCGCAGATAACGCGAATCCCGTGGCAAAAGAGGCTGCAGCAGATTCGGAGGGGACTTGTAATCCGGGATCCAACGACGTACAGCGCAGGTCGTGGATTCCAGAACAGCAGAATCGGCGCGAGGAAATTCATCCCGGAGTACAGCAGCGCGCACCGGAACGCCGAGAGCAGTTGACGCCGGCCCAGAAGAAGCAGGTGAAGCGACAGAAACGCATGGAGGAGATGGCCGAGGTCAACCGGAACCCACCGCCACCAGGAACGTCGCGTCCTCCGCGGGCTGCAGTACAGAAAGCGCAAGACGAGTGGCGGAACGACATTCAAAGGGGGGGAAACGGATTCAATAATGGCCAGCATCAGCGATTAGATGAGCGAGAAGGTTCACGCAAACGGATGCTAGATGCCGCGGTTCGTTTGGGAAGGACGAGTGAGCACTCGAAGAGGCCTCATCGAAGCTCGTATCGTTAGTTAATCCAGCCAAAGCGCTACCGAACACGCTCTGAATGACGATCAGTTGCTCCTCTTGGCGCTTGTGATCGAGTTGATCCGCTGAATCGCAGCCGACACACGTGAGTAGACAGTAGGCGATCCCGCGTCACCGCAGCCGTAGCCCCAGTTGACGAGACCGAGCAGAACGTCATCCGCGTCTCCCGGGTCCTTCTCCTTGATCAGCGGGCCACCCGTGTCGGCCATGCTCGCGTCTTTGCCAGCGACATCACCAGCACACACCGACGTGTCGTCGACAGCGTACACTTGGGCGCAGTCTTCGCTATCCCACACCTCAACGCTGACACCCTGCAGCTCGTACGAGGTGGTGCCGTTCGGGAAGCCGTTGTCGCCCAGCCCATGCCCTTCGATCACAGACATCCCCAGGATAATGTCCGAGTCGTCGGCCTTGGGGAGCTTGATAATGCGCGAACTTGCTAGGCTTCTCCAGAGTCAACAGAGCAAAGTCGTAGGCGCGGCTGGACTTGTTCAAGTCTATGTGTGGTTCTGGACCAACACGACCTTGATCTGCTCGCCGTCCTGCGTGCCGTTGATGTAGTGCGTGCCCACCGACACGAAGTTCGGCGTCTGGTGGGTAGTGCAGAGCGTTGTGGTGAGCACATGCGTCGGGGAAACCAAAGAGCCACCGCAGAAGCTGTTACCATCAACGGTAGAAAGGATGCCGTCGGTGTACGTCTTCATGCCGCTCGGAACGGCTCATAAGCCGACGCTCGGTGTGGTCAGCGTTGGCAGTGACAGCTCCAATAGCCAACGAGGCAGCAGCGATTGTGGGGAAACCCTTCATGGTTGCTTGGCTCGGCGGAGTTTGGAATGCGGTGAGCAGTAGACAGCAAAATCCACAATACCGTGTCCGTGAAGTTAGCGAAAACGTTCGATCGGATAACGTCGTAGAGGCTCACACGAACCAGAAGGTTATGGAGCTACCTGCGATTGGTGGGTTCGCAGGATGGAAAGGATGCTTGTGTTCTTGAACAGTTCTTCAGATGGATTTGAAATCTTGTGCATCCTCTCCAGTTTGTAGAATTCGCTATCAACTTCGCCTTCACGGCGTAAAGGTCAGATGCAGCCTTACAACCAGACAGGAAGATCGGGTTCTCCGGTTTTGTACATGTTGAAGTATCATCACTTCCGTTGACGAATGTGTTAGCCAGCAAACAAGACGAAGCATGCAATCACTTGGTCCGGTCTTGGTTGTTTGGGAGATTCTCCACTACAGATCAAATGATTGTTGCAAGGAGACGTGGGGTGTCTTTACCCTAGGCGAGCTGCATGGATTTTCACGTTAGAAGCCAGTCGCTTCAATGCTTTTATCGCTGTTCGAACACTTTGCTTGAGGAAGAAAAATAGGTTGATTAGCTACACGTAGTTTGATTACTCAAGGCTATCGACTTCTGGACGATACGCCTTGCTTCAGAGTAATTGTACCTCAATGGCAAGCGACAAACGTCGTAAACGAGTATGCTCTGTAAGCAATCGGAAGGCATCGCTACGTTGAACGCAACTAGGATAATTAGGAGCCCGCTCATTGTTCTCAACTGTTTCTGCTTCCGGTCGATAAGTCAAAATCCAAGACCACGACGGCTACTTAAGGTCAACGCAGTCAAATACAGCAGCTGATATTGGCTCATCACAAATGTTGACCGACTCCAGGTGTGGTTGGCCTACCAAGCAATTCAAGCTACCCTCTGGGTTGAGTTGAGTTTTAAGTGCCCTTCTATTTGAGTTTTACTGTCTGCTACCCTCTGGGTTAGGCCACATGAAAAGTTCTAACGTCGTACCTTGGTCTTGCAGTTTCTATCTAATGCATGGCTGGAACAGTAGAAGCGTAGTCACAAGGTTTGCACTGTGCGCTATAGGGGGTATAAAAAATTACGCCTTGAGGTACCAGCAAAGCAGTTAGGCGAATGAATTATGTCAGCAAGGGCGTGGTCGAAATTTTAGGTTTCTTCAAACGTCAAGTCGCACAGAAAATTAGATACGGCAATGCAGTCGATTGATACGTCGGCAGTGGCTTTGAAGCGCCCAGCAAACAAACCTAAATGGCTTGAATCAACTTCTTTGAAGTACAACAGGCACAAGTTAGACTAATAATATTGGTCTAGCTTGTGCGTATGTTATATGATATATCCCCCCCCCCCACAATTATCAACCGCTTGTCCGAGGTTTCTCATGGTAGCACGTCGCTTCACTAAGAAGCGCTAGTTGTGATCGACGATCCATTCCCGCCGTAAATTTCCCGCATCTTGTGGTGGTGTCGATACGACGGTTTTGGTGTGCGCCTAGCGCATTTGTTCGCTAAAAAAACAGTAGTTTAGCTTGGTTGTGCAAATAGCCGTTGTTGAGGTGTACTTTACAATAGCATCACTCAGTGTACAGTACTTCCCATTTTTTACGGGTACAACTCCAAGTATAATGCTGCGAATTAGATGAATTTGCTTTGAATAGCATGCAACTTGCATGTAACTTATGCATGATACTTCGAAGTACTGTACGTGATAGCTTTGGGGTGTGGTATAGGAAAAATGGCTTACATGTTAACTTTTCATTCGGCTTCGATTCTTTGAGTTGAAAAAATTGAAACTACATGTGCCAGGCTTGTGAATCAATTGAAGAACTCAAAGAGTCGAAGTGTCGAATGAAACTTGACGGTTGTAAGCCTCGTAGTTCGTCCTTGTCGCTATCGTCTTTGGGGGGGGGGGGGGGGGTACGGTACCAGGCAATTAGGTATTGGCATTCGACCGAAGAGAGAAGCGAATGTGATGATTTTCAGCTAGCTACGGGCAACCGTTGTCTCTTCTAGGCAAGACAAGTTCCGTTGATGATGAAATCAATCCACGGTCGAGCATGTGAAATGCGCGCGTACACACCAGGAGCACCCTTAGTACCACAAGGCGATGTGCCCCAGCTCGACAGACCGATCAAGACGTCCTGCGAGTCCGCTTCGAGGACAAGTGGACCGCCCGAGTCCCGTTCACACGAGTCTTTGTTTGCATCACCGCCGGCACAAACCATCGAGCTGTCCGTGCCCATTGTCTTGTTGCAGTTTTCATCGTCGCACAGAGGGAGATCCACGCCTCGCAGTTCGTAGGAGACCGTGCCGTTGTCCGAAGTGTAGCCCCACCCGAGCATAGTAGCGGATTTACCCGGAGCAAAGTCCGAATCACCAGCCGCAGCAAGTTTGGCAGGCGTGAAGGAGCTGGGCTTGGCGAGCTCCAGAATCGCGTAGTCGTTCGGGAAGAGTCCGGACTCGTAGTCAGGATTGTTCATGATTGACACGACCTTGATCTGTTCACCGTCGGTTGATCCATTGATGAAATGAGAGCCCACAGACACCCAGCGAATGTCGTAGTTGCTGCTGCAGTGTGACGCGGTAATCACATGGGTCGGCGAGATGAGAGTGCCACCGCAGACGTTGTTGCCGCTAGCAGTTCTGCGAATGCCAGTCGTGTACGTCTTGGTACCCGTCGGGACTGTCTCTCCGCCTAGGACCAACTTGCGCTCGATGGCATGCGTCGGGGACACACAAGTCAGTAGGAAGCATGCACCAGCAATAGCGAAGGGGGTCTTCATCGCAGTATTGAAGCAGAACGAGGTGAGGGGCGGACGGCAACAAGTGGAATGGTTGAAATGGCTGACTGCCTGACTGGGGGCCAACGAAGACGCGTGTTACACGTCCGGAATCGCACATGTTTTCGATGTCGTACGTTTGGTGTTCGAGCAAGAATTGCTAAGTTTTTTTTTAATATATAAATGGTAGGTATTGTGTTACAATTTCATCACTTCAATTGAACTCTAATGCCCATTCCAGATAAGGCTTATGCGATAAGAATTGCTAAGTTCTTCACGACATCGCCGATGGTGTATTTCACGCCGTCCGTGATGCCTACACCGTGACAGCAGCTATTGGCTCCGGCATTAAGCTTGCATTTATTTTATTATTATTTTACGTCCATCGAACAACGCCAAAATGTCGGGGGCTGCACGCTTTCAAACTACAATTTCACAAGAAATGTGGTTTCTGCAACGGAGCTCTATCCCAAATTCTTGAGCAACAGCAGTGTGCGATTACGCGCCATAAGTGCTTACGCACCTACCTAGTGTGTTCCGTGTGCACGGAAGTGCGTTTGCAGCGCACGAGTCTAACTCAGACCATTGTTATACATGTACTGGCAAGAGCCATGTATCTCTTTTCCGGCACTGTGCCGCTTTAAAGCTGCCACGACGTTACTTTACCTAGATTTTGTTTAGTTGATCGCACTGTTTAGCTCCCATGTAATAGGAAAACGCCCACGGTGCTAATGAAGTCAATGCTGTGAGACGGTCCTTCAGTTCCCACTTGAGAACAAATAAATCCGACTCGACAGGGGCCGCGTTGGCGAAGACAGTTGCGAAACCACAGCAAAAATGTGGAGATGCGAACATATATGAGGCTCTGCAGCCGTCTGGAGTGCGTCCCACCAGTGATTGAAGCTTGTTTCGTAGTTTTCTTTGTCAATTGCTGTCTTGACCGACTCACTCAGCAAACTTTTGCTTGGCGTAATTCTCGATGCTCACAATATACTGCTTGGATTTGAGCGTGATTCCAAAGTAGAATTGTTCCGGCACTTTGCAAAACTAAATGGCAATGTGCCAGATTATAGGTTTCCGAATTTAGCAGACCCTTCAGTATCGGAAAACAGAGAACAGTTAGGGTGCGTACTGCAGACCGAAGCTTCGTCGACATCGTCTACGCGGATATCGTCCCATATGGGACGCCGCGACTCGATCATCACCGACGCCCCCACGTACGGTAATGCGGGCGACTCGAACGACACGACTGACAGAGATGCGCAGATTGACGAAGACGCTGGCGTCTCACCGGAGAAGGCACGCGCACCCAAAGTCGCTGAGTGAGCTTGTTGCCGAGATCACCTCAAGGCCCTCGTCAACGTGAGACCAACGATGGAGCTACAAAGCGTNGAGCTAGGAGCAACAATTGGAGTTGCTGGCCGCTTTCGGTTCATTCAGCTGCTAGAAAACAGTGATAATGCGGCGACGATGTACTGTGGAATGGACGAAGAGTGTCGAGGCTACTTCGTTCAGCGTTTTTGTCGGGCAACACGGACTTCTCAGAGCTTCGCTTTCCTTTATAACTGAATACACGTTTTCTTCTAATCCCCTCAGCTTTAAAATATTTCACAGGGCAATTCAGCGGATTGCCATGTAGCAAAATCGTGTACTGCGATACAAANCCAACGGAAAGCACAATCCACTGTTTCATTCCAGCGGAATTGCAGTACGCAGCCTTAGTAAGATCAAGCTCAAGCCGAGCGTCTCCAGTAAAACCTCCCTCGTGCAAGACACTGCCCAAACACGCTTCTGCGAGTTGGTCAATGCCGTGGTCAACGTGACTTTTGTCAAAATCCAGGCCAAATGTATTCTGTCTTGACAGCAAAAGGCAGTGATCGAGCTTTTAGTTGCCGTCTTTTATCCGTTCCGTAGGTTTTTTTTCGTGATCATATACTGTACTGAACAGATCAGGAATTGATCAAGGGATTTACGTCCGTCACGACATTGAACCATGACACGAGAGCCATGGATGCAGTCGAAGCCTTGGAGTTGTTCGTGGTCACCGTTCGGGGACAAGATTTTATAGCTTAGAAGGCTAATACTCTACCAATTAAGTTAAGTTTTATTTTTTATTTTTTAAATTAAACAAGTATTTGTCTTAACATTTGTATGGGTAGCGAGCAGTTGCGAGGAGCGTAACCGCAGCAAACCCGCGCGGTATTTGCGGAGGCGCAGCGACGAGCATTCCAGCGAGCGGACACGTTGCCGCGACCAGGAGTTGTTTTTCGTCCGCGGGGGTCTGGGGTGCAACCCCCAGAATTGATCAATTCTTGATCTGTTCAGTATATGATCACGAAAAAAGCGCACCATCCGTTCAACCTGTTATGGATGCTACCTTCGCGCACGACGTGAAGGACACAGTCTCGGATAAGTACTGGTTTAAGGAGCAACACCTCATCCATTTTATGAAAGATTAGGGGACTTTCGTGAAGAATCACCCCGATAACCTGCAACCCGTTGAAAAGCAATCGGCTGCTTGGAACATTTGTGGTGCATGTCATTGAGGGGATGGATTTGCTGCAATTTGAACGAGTGGGTGCTACGGCTGAGCCTTTCTTCAAATCAGAGTGGATACATTGATCAAGTCACTAGACCTCCTTCTGTTGTTCGGGTCTCACCAAGATACTACTTTCCACGCCCGAGGCCGCATGGCGTCGCCTCCCTCGATGCCGTGGCTCAGCAGCCGCGAGGAGTTCAGCCACAGCCAGAGCAGCAGGAGCAGCAGCAGCAGCAGCATGGCGGACGGCGCGCTGCTGGGTGAGCGGCAGCCGCTGCTCAGCCCGGGGAGTCCCGGCGCGCGCACGGCCGCCGCGCTGTCCCCCAGCACCGGCCGCGCGTCCGCCTTAACGCGCCGCAACTTCCACGAGGGGGGACACAGCCGCCACCAGTGCACCGACGTGTTCTTCCTCGGGTGTCTCGCCACCTACTGGATCGGGATGGTGGCGCTAGCCATCGCCGCCTTCTCGCACGAGAGCAGCGCGAGCTTCGCGCAGGAGATCAAGAGCGGCGTGGACTTCCAGGGCCAGTCGTGTGGCGAGCACCGGTTCGTGTACTTCCCGGACGTCGCGGCCAATCCGGACTTTGGCTTCTGTGTGGAGGAGTGCCCCCGCAGAGACGGAGAGGCCCTGACGGTGCAGTTGCCATTGGAGTCGGGCAAGAGAGTGAACGGCTCGCATGCGCTGCAGGACGTGCAGTTCACGTCGTATGCGACGCATCGATGGGCTTATGTGTGTGCACCAGCTGAAGGTGGGTTGGCTGTTGAAGAGGGTGGGGGAATGTGGATATACTGATGACGCTTTTGGTTATGGTGGTGCAGTCAAGTCGGAGCAGGTTATGATCCTACAGTTGCAAGACACGCTCGGACGCTTTGTTGGAGCACTGGGAAATGTACGGATGGTTGGGGTTGGTGTTTGTGTGTGTGTGTGGGGGGGGGGGTTGAGGAGGCTGATGCGCTTGGGTGCAGTGCTGGCAGGTGCTGATGATTGCGACTGGCGTCTCGTTGTCCACGGCGGGACTGTATCTCGTGCTGCTGCGGTATTGCGGCTGCATCAGCGTGTTATTGTCAACGGTGGCCATTGAATCCACGCTGGCATACAGCAGCTATCGTTTGCTGAAAGCGGCGTCGGACCCGCTTTCGTATGCGAACGACCCGGTCATGCTGAGCTCTCTTCAGATCAGTGCCGTCGTCATGTGCTGCGCGGCGATTCTGTTCTTCCTGTTTGCGGTGGTGAATATGTCGCGACTACTGCTTGCTGGTGCGTTTATTTCTCATGCAGCACGCGCGATGTCCCAGCTAAAGCGGCTACTCGTGCTGCCGTTCATCTCCTACGCGCTGCTGATGTTGCTGTTTGGCTGGGGCATTCTCGTTACCGTCTGCATTTTCGGAGCTGGAGAGACCTCTACTCGCATCGCGACCATCTCCGCCACTTCGCCGTCATCTATCCGTGTTGTTACTGAGTCGTTCCAAGTGAGCACGAAATTGCGGTGGCTCTTTATCTACCACATGTGGGGCATGTACTGGTCGGTGAACTTCGTCCTGTCGATTGGAGAGATGATCACGGCCTCTGCGATGTCGCAGTGGTATTTCTCGCCGGAGAATAGGGTCACGGGTCTGAAGGACTTCGAAGAGGCAGACCCAGTGTCCTATTCAGCGCACACTACTATCAAGTACCATCTCGGAACGCTAGCACTCAGCTCGGGATCCGTAGCGCCGGTGGAGCACATCCGCTCGTTTTTCTTGTACCTCGAAAACAAGAACGAGTTCGACGCTAACACGTTCACAGAGCTGGCGGCCAAGTGCTGTTGTGTAAGCTTCTGTACTGTGTTTCTGAAAGTGAGTGTAGTAGTCTGACGGTCTGCTGTCTTGTTCTGCTGTGACCAGTGCTGTATCTGGTGCTTCAAGCACTGTCTCAAGTACATCTGCAAGGAAGCCGTCTACGTCACTGCCATCCAAGGCACCGACTTTTACACATCAGGAAAGGTACATGTACTACTTGTTTGACTGTGCTGAGTGCAGCGAGATCGCTTGGGTTGCCAGCTCTGACAAGTTCGACTATTTTTTCTCTCTTTGAACACAGTTGGCGTACACGCTGATTTCCTCCAACTTACTCCGGGTCGGAGCACTGAGTCGGATCGGTCATGCGTCAGTGCTCCTCGGCAAGCTGATCGTATGCACCACGACAGGCCTCGTCTCGTGGTTTCTCCTCGAAGATGTAGGTGGACACGTTTTGCGGCCGCTTTTTGAGGTTATCTGATCTCACGATGCGAATTTTTTTTCTGCTTTTCGGAAAGCAGGTCCCTTCGCCTGTGCTACCGCTTGCCGTCGTTATGCTTTTCTCCTACAGCGTAGCGCACGCCTTTATGACGGTGCGTCCTTGCTTGGTGAAGATTGGTGAGGACTGGGATCACTCAATTGCTGACGAACACTTTTGTCTGATCAGATTTACGAGACGTCGATCAACATGCTGCTCATGTGCTTCACACTGGACGAAAACCTGCACGGCGGCCGTGGCAACTCGGCCCACGCCTCGGCGCCGCTGATCCGGTCGGTGAACGACCACTTGCGGCCCAAGTGGCAAACCGTTTTGTAGGTGTAGCCGCCAGAATTTATCGCGGATAGGCTCTAGGCCCCGTAGCTCTCGCGTCCGCTCGCCCTTTTGGTCGCTTATATATCGCCGCCCGCGGCCGTACCATGGACAACTTGTTGCCCTTTCAGGCCAGTTTTTCGCGTCAACTACACTGTATCCATTTCGGTAGTTGCGCCTTCAAACGAGACATGGCTACAGTCTGCTTCACCGAGACGATCGCGGGCACTCACGCCTACAATGGCCAGCGCCCGAGCCTTGGGGCCACGGGAATGCTCCTAGCTGGCACCTCCCCACCAGCCAAGTTCTAGAAGCTCCAGCATCGTCAGGCAAGCGGGCGAGAAATCCCGGCCGTGCAATCGGCAGCCGCGCGAAGCAGTTGCCTCGCCTGTTGCAGTTGCCTCGCCGACCGGCCTTCCGCTTGCACAGCTGCTGCTACTGTATTAGTGCGCAATGGCGGTGGCGATGAGTATTTTCATCCGCCGTCCTCTTCCAGCGTCATGCAGGAAGCCTGTATCCCATGGAACCCATGGGACAATGCGTCAGCGCTGGCTTGCCTTGCCGAGGTTCCACTGCGTCGAGGCGCGGAGTCCACGGTCTCTGCGCAAGGAGAGAGCCTCGCCTTGCATGTATCCTTGCGCGTCCGTCTTTCCTACGCCGCAAATCGTCGTCTTCAGCGAAGAGCTCCGTTGACAGGATCCCTCCTCTCTCCTCCAATACCCTTCCATACTTCATATATATACTTACCACATAAAAGGGTCTGTTGACAGGGATCCAGTATTTGATCATTCGATTAAGAACCTCCATCATCCGATAACCTATGCAAAGACGATAGTAATATAGGTTTTCACTGCCACGAAACGACACTCGTTACCCAGCTCGAAACGATCCTCGCTCGCTCGCTCTCCGCCCTCGCGACCAAGCGATGCATGCCGCGCAGAGCAAAAGCATCGGCAACGTACAGTGGCGCCGTGTTACTTCGCTCCCCAACGCTCGAAATCGGCTTCGACTGCACAATAGCTAGTGTCCTTATCTGACCACAAAGTGTCGCAGCAGTGGTGTTTTCGGTCAATCAGTGCATCGCTTACAAACACCAAGCTATCCTCGTCCTCAGTAGCTCCCCGACCTACTGATCTCCGTTATCAAATCAGCGTCCACCACACCATCTCACGTCACACATCCGTCCTTCACCCACACGTTCTCTATCTGCGCGGGCGAGCGTTTCCAGGCCGCGGATACATCGCCACCTCGGCTCTCAGTACACGCGCTTCACGACGCGTTCCCTGATATCTCCTGCCGCTTACTTTCCCATTGGGATCGTGGAGCCGCATCCGTTACGACTGCAGACAGACAACACCTGCAGCTGCAGCCTGCCTGGTCCAGGATCGTTCCTCTTCCAGCGCAGCTCTGCACTGACTTCTAGGCCCGACGACACCATGCAGGCCGCGTCGTCGCCCAAGCGCTCGCGGTCCGAGCAGCAGCTTGACGCAACGGAGACAGCAACGACCGGCAGCTTGACGCACTCCAAGTCGGAGTCGGCTTTGCAGGCGACGCAGCAATTGCCGGACGAGGAGCTGGACGCCACCGACACGTCACGAGACGAAGAGACCGAGACGGACACCGACGCCCAAGCGGAAGCAGACTCGGTGCAGTTGCAGCCGGTGGACCAGCTTCTGGAGGAGCCGCCGCGTGCCGCGTCGTGCTCGTCGCTGTCGACGTCGACGTCGGGCTCGAACTCCTCTGCGGCGTCGTTGCATGTTCGCGTTAACAACCCGCTGCGTGGAGACACCAACCTCAAGATTTTCCTGCCGAGCGACAGCCTGGCGCTCAAGGCCATTCTGTCCCCGCAGAACGCGTCCGCTGGGGCGAGAGAGGGCGAACTGGAGGCGAACAGGACGGCGGAGGCCGGCAGCTCGTCCAACCTGATCGACAAGCTGCTGTTCCGAAACGGCGAACGGACCCCCGCGACGCCCAAAAAGTCCATGGGCAGCCTCGCGGAGGACGACCTCGAGGCCATGAACGTCGTGGTCATGAACACCAACCTGCCGCCCCCGCCGTTCGCCAACATGTACGCGTGCGAGTCGTGTCGCGAGGACATTGGCTCCCTGCTGTCCAAGGGGCGACACCACTGCCGCAACTGCGGCAGCTCGTTCTGCGCCGACTGCACGACCAAGTCGATCGTTGTGCCGTACCAAGCCTATGTAGCTCGAGGAGAGCTGCGCGTGTGCGACGGCTGCTACCATCGGATCCGGAACTTCCAGAAGCAGGTTAAGAGCTCCAGCGTCACGTGGAGCGGACTTCAGCCGCCGGCGAATGAGGATATCGTGCGTGATTTCGAGCTGTGCGAGGACGAGTCCCCGGTTTCCATTTTCAACTGCGCGCTGTTCCTGGAGACGGCGCCATTCTACGGCCATCTCGTGCTCACGCGCAAGCGCCTGTGCTTCCTGAGCTACGCCGACTCCAAGAAACGCAAAGTGGCGTACTCCCAGATCCTGTCCCTGCTCAAGCCGCAGTTCTACTACATAAATGGGCTGCAGGTCAAGACGAAGCGGAAAGAGACGTTCTTCCTGGCTGAGTTCAACGGGCTTCGTGATACGTGCTTCCTACGGCTAGACCAGCTCATTCGGGCGTATCAGGAGGCTAGCAAGATCACGGGCCCAGGACCTGGCAAGTCTCCCAGCTCCAAGGAGCTTCGGAAGCAGGCACTTGACCGCAGACGCTCGTACAAGTTGATCTCGGAGCACATCGTGTCTTCAGTGGGGAGCACCGGATGCTCAGCCAACCCGCCCTTATCGTCGTCGTCTGCTATTTCAACCGTCGGCTTCATTGATGTCGATGAAGATGAGGACGCCAATGCCGAAGTGCCTCTCAGCGACATTGTCGAGGAAGATGGCCACACAGATGACGGCAAGTCGACAGCAAGCGACGAAGACCCTTTTGAGCCGTTGTCACCGGATCCGCTCCTTGAGAAGATGACAGTCCTTTTGGATTGCGATATGCGCGCTGACGTGAAACGAGTCTTCGATCTCCTGTGGAACGATGGTCCTGGCCAGGAATTCTCGTACGCGAACATGGAGAAGGCACGTGACATTGACATCGACATCGAGTCCTGGAAAGCTATCGACAAGAACGATGCCGCGAAGGCCGCAGAGATCCGAAAGGGCTTCGAGATCTCCAAGGAGGACGACTACACACTGTATCGCACTGTGCGGTCGCAACACCCGCCGAAGACTTCGTTCCCCGGTCTACCACCGTACGCTGGGTGCACAAGGACACAACGATTCCGCCTGGACAAGAGCTCGAACGGCGGGGACAAGTGGGATCGCTTCGTCATCACAGAACTGAACCGCATGAGCAAGATCCCGTTCAGCGACTACTTCGAGGTGGAGATGCGCTACGTGTTCTCCCGTGACGGCAACAACTACTGCCACGTCCAAGTCGGTCTCGTGGTGAATTTCCTGAAGGCAACGTGGTTCAAGTCCCAGATTAATTCCTCCACCCGATCGGAATCCAAGGAGGCGCTGGAGTCGTGGACCAAGCAGGCGATCGAGTTCCTGGAGTCCCAGCGGAATCGAGTCGTCCCGCTCTCCCCAACGCTCAGGGCATTGTCTGCTGCTGGCAGCTTCAGCGAGCTCGAATCCGAGGCAGGCAGCAGCATTCATCCGGTCCTCAAGCGTGCAGCCTCGGGTGCGCGTCCTACCCTCAAAAACACAGAAGCCCCAGCTTTTGTTGCTGCCACTACGGAATCTGCTGGCTCGAGTATCGTGGACCTCATTCAGTCGCCGCGGTCACTCGTACAGTGGCTCCTGCTGGGTTTGCTGCTATACGGCCTCTTGCTGCTCCGCGGACACCAGACACAGATGCAGCAGCTCACTAACGCGACTACAAAACTACTCGAGCACCTCGAAGAGCAGCAGAGAATGATGCAGACACAAGCTCTGAGGATGCAACAAAGCTGCGAGGGCCCCTCTGTAGAAGCTGCCATAGAGACACTGCAGCGGTTCGTGGACGCCTCGACAAACTAGCTCACGCGCCACACGTTTTAGATTGACATTATTAAGCCGAATGAATTTCGAGCAGTATTTTACCTAGACAAGCTCATCGTGAACACCTTGTTTTAGTGGTACATAGGCACTGCTGGTAAAAAAAGCACCACGAACGAGAAATATGTACATTGCTAAAGGGGTAATAGACAAACAGTAGTGTCAAACAGCCATTTCAAACGGCAGAATCACATATTCCATGCTACTAGCGGTGCGAGTGACGTAAACTCAGAGGCTACCGCCAAGGCCACCTAATACACTGAAATTCGACAGGTCTCCGTACGATCTGGACAAAGCAACGGTGTGGGGGTCAAACTAAAGTGCCATCTCGTATTGACCTATCTGGTACACCTACATGTGCTAGAGCGATACTGTATTAAATGGTTTGTGCTTTCAGGCGTCAAGTTCTCTTGTGAAAAAATCCTTATTCAATAATTATCAGTGCTTATCTACTGCTCCTACCTCCGATACACGTCCTGCAAGACAAAAGTCTGCCTAGCCGGAGTGTGCAGCCTCTTCGAGCGGCCTCCAAAACGAGCCACTGCGTCAGTCGCACGCTTCATTGACCCCCCACGCTTGCCACGCCGCGCCCGCTCCTCCGGCTGCGTTTGCCACTCTTGGCTGCTGCCACTCGCAGAGGATGCGGTGATCGTGGCGGCGGAGGGGTCCTGCGGGCGTCCGACCGCTTGTGAAGTGTCGCTGGCGGTGCCTGACCCGTGCACTCCCGACACTTCCTAGTCGCGGCCCTTGACGGCTTGAGCTGCTTCTTGGAGAAATTCCGTCCGGCTCGGCCGCATTTCGTGCAGCGCAGTAGACCTAAGTGTTGCTGTTCGTGTTGCTGTGTTGATGGCGTTGGGGAGGATCTACCACGTCGCTCTCGAGGTGGATCATTGCGGTGGGGGGTGTCTGGGGCTGGTGCTTGGGGGGGCGAGCACTGCTTGGAGCTCCAGGATATTGATGTGCTCGAACGGCGCCGTGTGGAGCTCGGTCATCTTCCTTTCCGTTCGATGGGAGACCGATGTTTTCTGGATATTTATACGGTGCAAATGTTGACTTAAGCGCGCACCTCCAGGAAGTGTACGCGCCGGCGATAAGTTTACAAAATGGTGACAGGGAATAAAAAGTGATTCTTTTCATGGAATAATCCGGAATATTTTCATGTAACTATCCATTTGCCGCTGGATATGCTTTCACTTTAGATAGTTTTCTAATCTGTTGCTTCGTCTTCTTCTTCTTTTAGGAGCACGAGCTGAGGAACGAGATTGTGCAATTGCAGGTCGGCCGGCCGTGGTACATTTTTCGTGATGCTGAGCGTCATGTTTTGTGTGTGTGACGGACTTGTAGGAAGCTAGTTACTTACGTGCCAGTGGGGATCACCAATGCTAGTGAAGACATCAAGAAGGCGGCGGCGGCGCTTAATCTGCCCTACTTCATTGACATGAGGTTG
>LGTU01001279.1:0-13719 GCA_001314425.1 Phytophthora pluvialis | reverse complement strand
CAGCATATGAACCACCAATCGCTTTGTCGTGATGTGGCCGTTTCATTGGTCTAAACGGTTCGATCTGACGCTGCTTATTGGCTGAATTATGCCAAAAACTGGGGGTGGCAGTATAATTTCCGCCCGCACTGTAAGCCTCAAGGTTTATGTTGTCGCTGTATCGTTCGTTACCTAGCGCCGGTTCCTGTCCATCTACCACAAGTATTTCCTTGAAGGAAGTCCTTCAGAAACTACTTCGAGGTGCTGAGTGGCCACTCAACAAGCAATCACGAGCCGGGTGATTCAAATGTCTGCGATCGCTGCAGCTGGTGGGTAGTAGTGCTTACAGCCATTTGATGGCAGTCTATCAAGGGCGCTAGCCTGCGGGTAATCTGTGCTGTGACTTACTGGTATTTTAATACCATGAGCGAGTATCAAAATACTCGCTCAAGCTCAAATTGTGTGTGTGTGAGAGAGAGAGGGGGGTTCAGATGATCTATTTCCGTATTGTTATGTGCATGATTTCTGGAATGCCCTGAGCCTGGATGTGGCCGCCGCTGTTGCCGGAGGCTGATCGTGACTGGATCCCTGCGTAATAGGAATCCCTCTAGGTTGTTGAGCAAATACTTCAATGCGGGCTGCTAAGCGTGCTCCTTGAATTGCTGTTGCGGTGCCCCCTTTTGGCCACCGCATTAAGTTGGCGCATTCCGGACTACCAGAACTGCGCCATACTTGATGCTTCCGTGATCGATATATGACTTCATTCCGGCTGATCCATAGCGAAGATTGAAATTCCGTACTCATGATGTGCCATATTCTCTTCCATTCCAGTTCCATCGCTTCCATGTCATCCTGGAAACGGTCTTGAAGGAGCTGACGTTGTTGCCGTGGTAACTAGGGTGCTTGCCTGTTTGCACAGTGTAGGATCCACCCCTGCCCTCTGCGGTGGCTCAACCTCAAATTGTGTTGACTCCCTTGATCATCATTGGACGGACAGACCGTAAAAGGTACAAACACTTGATGGCACCTGGTAGGTGACTCAGGGAGCCGGAGATCTACATTCTGTCTCTGGGGCCCGGGTGTCTTCGATAACATCAGTAGTACTAGTGTATAACATGCTGCATATTGTAAGCTCATTCCACCCGGAAGAAATGCCAGTCATGCTTCACAACGAGACACTGAGTACTGTACGAGTATCTTTCTGCTGACGTTATCGTTTGTCGAGTGATGAAACGCACGTACCGTATAGCACCTACGGCACTGGGTAGCATTCGACACTACATCTCGTCATGCGCGCACACAACCAAACGTGGCGTACACGCGCATCGTTTGCACTACGTTCTACTACGTTAGTACATGTATCACCCACACCAAATGTTTAATCATGCAACGAGGTCTATCCTAAAAAATGAATGCACACTATGTAGTACTCGTTACAACTGCATTCAAAGGTCCAACTACTGAGCTCAATACGGTGGCAGGTCTCGGACCGCCTACGGTTTATTTGTACTCAACGAAGCTACACATTCAACCTTCTTAGAAGATCGACTCCGAACTCGCAGGTATATCTCGAAGTGGCCCTATTCAAAGGCAGCATCCCCAAGAACCCAAATTCATTAACCAGCGAGACCAGAGAGATCGACAGGCTCAACGGCTGCAGTTTACGCACGGCGGACGCGACGGCTGGCGCACTTTTGACTGGTTGTCGAAGATGTGCTGGGGGCCGTGGTGGTGGTGCTGGTGCTCGGAGTCATCGTCTCCTGTGCGTACGAGGAAGTGGCGTCATCAGACGTGCTCGAAGCGGTAGTTGAAGGAGCCGTCGTCTCGGCCCAGGACGAGCTAGTGGTCGTGGTCGTTGACGTAGCACCACTCGAGCTCGTGCTAGTCGCGGCTTCGCCGCTCACAGACGAGGCCGTGCTGGTCGTTGAAGTCGCCGGCGCGATGGTCTCCTGCTGGCTGTAAGAGCTCGAGCTCGAGGTGGAGGTGGTCGGTGCCGTGGTTTCGATATCCGACTCAGTCGACGAGCTGCTCGCAACGAGTTCCGTAGTCGAGACCGAGGTCGTGGATGAACCCTCAGTCGAAGTCGTGGCAGTCGTTCCGCTCGATGCACCAGCGTTAACAACAGCCGAGAAGGACGACACCGTCAGGGTCACATCCGAGCCAGTGAATGGCTCCGTTCCGGCCTGGACAGTGTTCAAGTACTGGCTGGAGGAGAAGCTCTCGCTATCGATGAGATACGTGAAGAAGTCCATGAGGTCACCCGAGAAGCTCTTGACTGTGACGGAGGCGACGAACGAGTACACGGTCGTGTCGCCGTTGGCACCGCTGTACAGACTCCACTCGACGTCCGCGATGGTGGTCGTAGCCACAGCTGAGCCCGTGCTCGAAATTGGGCCAGCGCCGCCAAGAGCGGCCAGCCAGATCATGATCTCGAACTCGTTGTCACCGTCGGATGTCGAGCTCGTGAACAGGTCGTACGAAACGTCCGCGACGATGGTGCCACTGTAGTCGAGCGAGTACTCCATGGTCGTTGGGATGGACGAGACGCTGGAGAGCTGCACAGCATCGAACTGAAGAGCGGCGTTGGCGTACGACTTGACACTGGACGAGGCGCCAGTCCACGTCCAGTTGGTGTGCCAGGCGACGATCGAGCCGCTGCTGCTGTCCAGGCCAGTGCACTGGCTGCCCGACGTGGCGTAGCTCTCGCCCCACAGGTTGTTGTAGATGATGTAGTCGTCCGTGGTGGCCGTGCCCCACTGGTCGCAGAAGTCGTCGGCGTACACGGCCGCCAGCGCCGCAGCGGTCGTGGCAGCAGCGAAGAGGAATACCTTCATGGTTTGTCGAGTCTTGGCAGTTGGAGGTAGGCGGAGTGGTTGGAACGTGGCAAAATACTGAATGGGGCTGTCCTTCCGCCATGTCACGCGCGAAGCTTGTTATAATAGCGACGTTGACATCGATCTTTCAGTAGCTGAGCGTCTGCCTCATCCTGGTTTCTTGGACATCAGCTGGGATGCTTGCTGCAGTTAAGTGGTCCGCTACGTAAAGGTCGTCGCCATACAAAAGCCAAGTCTCCGGTGACAGTAGCTTCTGAACTCTTTTTGCGCGCTCCGATTGGCTGATCCGGTGCTAGTTGAAGCTGCTTGGAGCTCGTCGTTATGGCGCCGTCCCAGCATGCAATTTGCCGACCAGGGCGAAGATATTGCCATCGTCGAGGGTTAACGCGGTGGTTGCCTCACTCGGTTCATGTTGAGCGGCCAGCCACCCGCATTTGATCTGTCAAATGCCACAGCAAAGACGCGGTCTTGTCGCTTTTAAGGCTGCCACACCAGCGAGTTCCTACTATCGTGGCGAAAGGGCCTTGACGTGCATCTGGCAAGATGATAGACGTTATCGACAGCGGCTGGTACAAGGATAATTTGATGGAGACCAGGCCCCGACTGGCCCGGACTGAGGCCGGGCCGAACGACGCCAGTCGCTTGTATCCAACAGCGGCGCCGACGAGAGATCCCGCAAAACAGCTTTCGTGCAGGGCTCACCAAGACTTGATGCAGTCGCAGTGCTGGGCGCCTCATTTTCTCTCCTGCTACCTGCGTTTCTTCAATCGCACCGCATCAGTGCCTCGACACGATGACACGATAGCACTTGGATGCATGCGCTCGTGACCGAGAACCAAAAACCTGTCGATCTATCTTTACATCACCGTACATGTACAAGATCGATAACTCGTACGCCGCGTTGCTCACCCGCCTAACGCGTCTAAGCTTTAGACTAAAGTGTCATAGGATTTCAATACACAATTTCTTTGAGGTGGCGGGCATCGAAGAAATCCCGAGATCGGTTGCAGCACTAGGATATCGGAACATGTATGACAGCGAACTAGTACTATTGAACTACAGTAGTAATATTGATATATTATTGCTTAAAAGTACTACGTAGTACCTGTATTACTAGTATTATTTTTGCTTCGATCAATGCAAGCCCTGAGTTAAAGTTGTGCAGCTTGATGCATTATTAATGCTCGGCAATGCTTGGATCCGCAGAGTTGTTAGGACCCTTCCTTACTCGTTTATTCTGTTCATGAAATGTAACTTGAGCTTTCGTACATCAAAAGATACTTGTATTGAGAAGAGCATATCAATAGAAGAGCTTATACCGCCCAATAAAGCAAACTTACACATACCGTACCAGATACACACTCAATGCGTGCACAGAGAGCTCGTAGTCGCGCGTGTTCCCCGGAACCCCTTCTTTGGGGGTAGCTAACTCTGTGCAGCTCGGGCCCTATTCATCGAGGTCCGCACTTAGGCGCGCAGACGACGACGGCAGCTCGAAGGAGCCGAAGTAGTTGAGGGAGTGTTCCAACTGTTCGAGCCCGTCGAGGAGCCCGTCGACGAAGTTGAAGGAGTGCTCCAGCTGTTGGAACCACCGCTCGAAGTCGCAGCCGAGCCGCCAGTCGTAGCCGAGCCGCCAGTCGTAGCCGAGCCGCCCGTGGAAGTCGCGGCCGAGTCGCCAGTCGTTGCCGAGCCGCCAGTTTCAGTCGATCCACCCGTGGAAGTCGCGGCCGAGCCACCAGTCGTTGCCGAGCCGCCAGTCTCAGTCGATCCGCCCGTGGAAGTCGCGGCCGAGTCGCCAGTCGTTGCCGAGCCGCCAGTTTCAGTCGATCCACCCGTGGAAGTCGCGGCCGAGCCACCAGTCGTTGCCGAGCCGCCAGTCTTAGTTGATCCACCCGTCGAAGTCGAAGGAAGACCCCAGCCGTTGCCGGTGCCAGACGACGGAGTGGTACTCGTGCTGGAGCCCGTAGTGGTAGTTCCGCTGCTGCCCGATCCGGTAGTTCCAGCCGAAGAGCCGAGAGCGTCCGTGCCAGCGGCGTAAGTGGCCGTCGGCGGCTGCGTAAGTTGAGTCTGCATGTTGCCCATCGAGTCGGCCGAAGCGGTGGCCGCAACAGCGGCGATAATAGCAGCAGCAAAGAAAACCTTCATGTCTGTGGTGGCTAGAAAGTCTGTGTGTATACCAGAAGGCAAATTAGAGAATGGTAAATGTAAATGCACCTGTACGATGGTACGCGCGGGCTTGAGCGCGCGCTCATCGTACCGCAAGATCTCACTCGTCATCGGTTGTGTCCCTGCTCGCATTCCCGAGCATCAGCTGGGATTTTGTTGGCATACCATGGTAATAATGACCATGGTGTTTATGATGGAGGCTGGGGAGCGTATCAAACGGACAACTTGGTTGTTCCACAAAAACTGACTAAAATCGGAAAGTTACCTAACGTTGCTCGAATTCGTTGGTGTTTGAGCTGTAACTTTTTCATTTTGGAGTGGCGATGAGCTTTTGTCGCAGATGCACGATTCCATCTGAGCCTTAATCTGAGCCTTAACTTCGTGTGAAATTTATCTTGTTGCTGTGTGTCGTTCTCCCTGCCTCTTGTTTGAGAGGGGGTGGCAAAGATTTGCCTCAATGGACATCGAACTCCGTCTCGATGCACGCACGCTACAATTGTATGAAAATCGATCAGTTGAGACGCACAAGCCTAGCTCGCAAGATGAAGTACGAGCACCGATGTGCCTCATTGGGCGAGGGAGTGTGTCTTCGCTACCAATGATCCATAAGTTCATTTTCAATTGGACACGCCAATCCGGCGGAAGATGTCGGTTTGAGCTTTGCTGCGGTGTGTAAAGCGTTTTTGTGTGCGAACCCCGTTCCATCAACACGCCGCCGTGCGACACCAATTACAGTATTAATTGCCTACATTCAACGAGGTCAATGTAGTATGTACTCAGTATAATACATTGTACTGTACATTGACCACAGTTCTTGCGACGTTCTGAAAACGCGCAGCAATGCTGCCTCTTGCGGTCGGACCGCGGGTCCGTTCTGCAGTATGCCTGTAATTTAGGTTGTGAAAACTGGTTAAGCGGACGTCTATCAGTTTAGTGCTGCCTTTGCTGTCTGCCCGTCACTTCGAGAAAATGTTAGTGATCAATCACTGCTGATAATATCATTATACATGTACCGTACTCAAAAGAGTGAACGGCCGAGAGTGCAAAACCGCTAGACTCTAGCCTAGCGTTCTTACCTTCACCACAGATCTTCGTTTCTCGGTACCAGTGGTTAAACGTGCGTCAGGTGTTGGAAAGGCAAGACTTTCGCTTGCCATTGGCTTGAGCATTCCGACTGAATCACGGATAGCCTACAGTAGGTAGCTCAATTTGACAACTTCCTTCTCGAAAAATCATGAAAGATTCAAATCAAGATGGTGTAAGTCGTTGTCGCCTCGCCTCGCGAATTACATTTCTGTATTATAATACAAAACATGTATTAATAATACCGTACCGGTATACTATTAGTATGTAGTACTCCGAATTGGAGTTCGATGGTTCATTCACAAAAAGTGACACGACGGAAGCGACTATTCAGTAAGGTAAAGGAAGTGACGACGCCGAGCGACCGTACCCATGCTCCCTGGAAGTGCTTCTGTTCTGTAGCATTTAATGCGTTTTGTCGCCAGGCAATTCAGCCTTTGCTTTCGAGGGAAATCCTGACCCCATGGTATTACTATGGGGTACCATTGGTTTGCGTCGGTCATATATCGTTGTACGCCGTGAGCTCAACTTCGAGCGCAACGGCAGTAGCGCTGTCTACTGTGGAAAAAGGCTAGCAAATAGTTCATACTATGATATGTTTGCTAGCCTTCTTCCTCAGTTGACAGCGGGTGCAGCTCCGCGTCCAGTTGCTTCTCCAGCGCCTCGATAAAAACTGGGTCGGCTTGCTCTTAATTGAGACTGCAATTGTACGGAGGTGTAGGCGGAATACGGGTTCCAACTTGGGCGAAGGACTTATGAACTGTTTACTAGCCTTCTTCCACAGTTGACAGCGCTACTGCATCGGAAGAGAAAGTATAAATCAATTAGAAGCATGCTGTAGTACCGTATTTTTACCTTTTGCATAGGGTCCGTGCTTTATCACGAATATACTTCGGTTTGTATAGGTCTGTAAGTTTTCGTATTGTGAAGTAGCCCAACTTTATCACGTTACTTCAGTGGTTTACCATTTATGTGTGAGCTCACAGAATAGACGCAAACTATGGCCGCCCGCGCCGTCTCCGTCTTCTACGGCTCGCAGACCGGCTGCGCCGAGTCCATCGCCCAGGTTCGACCCCGTAGTCCGCCTACATCTCCGCACAATTGCAGCCTCAATTGGCAGCAAACTGACCCAGATTTTATCGTGTTGACACATTCCGCAGCGCATATATGACGAGGCGCTGGCGAAGCAACTGGACGCGGAGCTGCACCCGCTCAACGAGTTCCAGAAAGTGAGTTGCAGTCTTAGTGTACTTTATTGCAGTGCTGACGGTGCTGACGGTTGACTGCCAAATTACAGAGCAAAGTGGAGACGCGCGACGGACACTTCGTGGTTATCGTGTGCTCCACGACGGGCAACGGCGACCCACCCGACAACTGCGGCAAGTTCTGGCGATACGTGAAGCGTCGCACGCAGCCGGTGGACATGCTGGCCAAACTGCGGTTCACGGTTCTGGGACTCGGAGACACCAACTACGACAAGTTCTGGTAAGACTGGATGAGGTGTGCTCCTGGGAGAGAGTTGGGTTTGACAGTGTGGTGTCGGTTGTGGTGGGTCGATGCAGTTTTATGGGCAAGAGCATCGAGAAGCGCATGCGGGAGCTGGGGGCGCAGAGCTTCCACGAATTTAGTATGTAAACTATTGCCGTCCTGGTCCATTTGAATCGCGCAGTCATCGGATTCTTACGATATTGCCATTTTTTTTAATGATCAGTCGCTGCCGACGAAGCCATGGGACTTGAGGACAGTGTGGAACCCTGGCTGACTGGTCTTTGGGAGGCGTTTGACAAGGCTGCTGGGGTTGCCGGTGACAGCACTACATCGGATTCGAGTGTGGTGGAGAGCAATGTGGATGGTGATAATGCTACAGACTCGTTTCCGACTGAGAAGAAGTCCTCAACGCCGACCGCTGTGGACACACCTTACCTCTTGGACAACCTCATATCGTACGAGAAGATGTTTGGTCCGCTTGACACTCCGACGGACTTACCAGAAGACCTCCCTCGCCTACAGTCGTCACTTTTGAGTGTGCGTTTCCTGAGTGACAAAGAGCTCGAGCAGTCAAGCGCCGCATCAACCATTGATGAAGCTGACGAGGAAAGTAGCTCGACGAACCCGTTCATGGCTTCAGTGGTCGGTGCTGAGTACCTGACGGTCCCACGCGCCCAGAGAAAGGTGCTTCGGCTTGACGTCGACATCAGTGGTTCCGACATCCAGTACGTTCCCGGTGACTCAATTGGTATCAAGTGTCCCAACCGGACGGAAGATGTGGACGCGCTTTTGGCATGCCTGGGGATCAGCGGCGACAAGGTTTTCTCTGCGGAGCCGGTTGCCGCCACAAACGGACATGCGGCGAAGCGGAAGAACACATCGATTCACTTCCCTTCGCCGTGCAGGGTCCGTGACGTCTTCTTGGATCACGTTGAAATCCTGAGCTTACCGAAGAAAGCAGCAGTACGTGCTCTTGCGACGTACTGCTTGGACGAGGAGGAGCGTGCTCGCATGTTGCTGCTGAGCAGCAAGGCTGGCGCAGACAAGTACAAGGTAAGAACGAACGTGTACTCGAAGAGCGATAGTGTGTCTGACACTTGTTGACATGATGCATTGTACAGGCGTTTATCACGGAGCAGCACCTCAACTTCGTTGAGCTTCTTCATCTGTTCCCGTCTTGCAAGCCCCCGCTTGACCACTTGCTCACTCTCCTACCGCAGTTGATGCCGCGATATTACTCGATAGCGACGTCGCCGCTGGTTGATCCTACTCGACTGTCCGTGGCGTTCACTGTCGTTGAGCATGCCGTAGGCGAGCACGGCCTTCGCCGCCGTGGACTCTGCACGAATTGGCTGGACAAGATCTGTCAGCCGTTGGTTGGCGGTTCCTCGGATGATATTAAGATCCCTATCTTCTTGCGGGGGACGCAGGACTTCCACCTCCCGGAAAGAGCACAGTCGCCAATGGTGCTCATTGGGCCAGGTACTGGTGTTGCCCCATTCATGGGATTCCTCCAGCACCGTCACCACGAAACCAAGGATGAGCCTTCGTCGCAAGGTGACGCATACCTGTTCTTCGGATGCCGTCGCCAGAGCGAGGACTGGTTGTTCAAGGACCAGATGCAAGACTTCGTCTCGAACGGAACGCTTACGCAGTTATTCACTGCGTTTTCGCGCGACCAGGACGAGAAGCACTACGTCCAGCACGACTTGCGCGACAATGCGAGGCTTGTGTCCGACCTCGTACTGGGATCGGACGGCTATGTATTTGTCTGCGGCGATGGCATGGCGATGGCTAAAGATGTTCACGCTGCTCTCGTGGGTATTTTTACGGAGCACGCTGGACTGTCCCAGGAGGACGCCGAACTGAAGCTGCGGGAGCTGGGAACGCAGCACCGCTACGTCCGTGACATTTGGTGATCGGGCAACGTAGTTCACCAGCCATGGAACTTGCTTTCGAAGCAGAGTTTGCATGATCTCCTCCGCCAGTTTTGCGATAAGCGGTTCAGTTTTACTTATAGCACATTAGTCCAACTCGACCAAAATCCGCAACGACGCAAGAGATAATGCAAATACATGTAAAACTTTTGAAGAAGGTGTGCAATAATGTTTCAAGAGAGCAGTTTTGTGGCAAAAATATCATAATTAAAGTGAGGTAACACTTGCTCTGTCATGAAAGGAGAGACACCACCAGGCCGTTCGGGGGCTTATGTGCGCTCGCCGCGGATGCGACGCGCGAGCTGGATGTCCTTGGGCATGATGGTGACGCGCTTGGCGTGGATGGCGCACAGGTTGGTGTCCTCGAAGAGGCCCACGAGGTAGGCCTCCGAGGCCTCCTGCAGGGCCAGGATGGCCGTGGACTGGAAGCGCAGGTCCGTCTTGTAGTCCTGCGCGATCTCGCGCACCAGGCGCTGGAACGGCAGCTTGCGGATCAGTAGGTCCGTCGACTTCTGGTACTTGCGGATCTCGCGCAGCGCCACCGTGCCGGGGCGGTAGCGGTGCGGCTTCTTGACGCCGCCGGCGGTGGGCGCCGACTTGCGCGCGGCCTTGGTGGCCAGCTGCTTGCGCGGGGCCTTGCCACCGGTGGACTTGCGGGCGGTCTGCTTGGTACGGGCCATGGCTCTGCTCTAGCTGCTTGCTGTTGCTGGTTGCTGCTGGTTGCTGCTGGCTGTTGCTTGCTTGGCGCTTGGGGTTTCTTGGGCCGGAGCTTGGAAAAGCGGAAATGAATCGAGCACGGAGAGAAAAGGGAAAACGTGGACGCGTCGCCGGCGCCCGCGCGCGGTATACAAAACGCAAGTGGTTTGGCAAAGGTGGTGTTCAAGCGGGGGAGATGACGCCGTTCGCGGGCTGGCGCACCCTTCAGGGTTGTACTTGGAATTGGTATGGCGGGCCTATGGGGAGAGGTTCGGGCGGGGCGGGGCGACGTCGTCGTCGACCATAGCGGAGCGAAGCTTTTTTCCTTCCCCTGTCGCGGCTTCGTGTCTCTGGACCAGTCGCTCGCGCTGGCTCCCCATCCCAGGCCGCGGCGAGCGCGAGCCAAATATATAGGGCTTTGTATGGGCGGCCGGACCCCACCGGCTGCGCCGAAAGCTGCATTCAAAAATCCGAAGGGGGCGTCGAGTTTGACTTGCTTAAAGTATGCAGGCGTCACCGTCGTTACGAGCGAGCCAATCCACCAATCAGCGGCCGCCCTTCCCCTACCGCGCGCATAGGAAAGGCCGGTCGGTCTGCCTGCAAGTCTCCGCTACAACGTACTGCTGCTGCTGCTACTGGCGCTGCTGCTGGCACGCTCGGCTCGGCCAGGCACGGCAGCGCTGCGCTGAATCGCGCGGGAGCCAGTCAGCAACCCCGGCGTGCTGATAGTGGCTGAGTGCTGTTGTTGCCAGGCGTACACGTGGCCGGCCGCCGTTACAACGATCAGATAGACCGCGAATTGGGGTGGGGACGGCAGCGCCGAAAACGTCGATCAACCTCGTGGCGGTCGAGCGTGAACCCAGAGCGTAGCGTTGAGTGATGCGGCCAGACTCCTGAGGTCCATATAATAGCTGGGGCTTCACACTGGCATCGGCGCCAGTTACAGGAGCACCTAGACAGATGCGTTTCTTTCTGGGCCGCCCCCGTTGCATACTTCTCGTCTCGAACAGCAAGGAAGCCTGCCTTCCGCCTTGAACGAGCCTCCGAGTCCGGCCGCTCGTTTTGCCGCTGCCATTTTCACTGCCACTTTGCCTTTGCGCGCGCCAGGTCTGTGCACGGCTGAACAGGTGGACAGTCGGAGGACGACCGCGACCATCACTCCATCCAGCTTCAACCCAGCGCCGGCGCGTCACTATATCGTGTGGCGCACACCACGCACCCAGTTTTCGTCGCATCCCAGCGCAATAATGGACTTCCAAGCACTGGCGGCGGAATGCCGCGGCGCCGCCTTCCGGTACGCGCCCCCGGCCAATGGCCACGAGACGCAACCGGTCTCCTCAAAGTGTCGACATGCCACTGCACCTTTCTATCGAGTGACATCCAGCTGACAGCTCGTTCCCGCGCTGCTTTGCTCCGTCAGAGAGTCGCTCAGCGCGTCGCCCGTGTGGGCGCAGGCCGCCGAGACGATCGCCGACTGCGTGTGGCAGCTGCAGAGCGAGATCCAGTCAGCGCGCCCTGTGCAATGCTCAGGAGACGACGTGCAGGCCTCAGACGCCGCTGCTGAGGACGACGACGGCCTGGGCTACACGTTCCGCGTGGACCGCACGAACCCGACGGCCGAGTCGCTGCAGGATGACTTCTCGCCGCCCAAGCCGGTGGTGGCTGACGTCGACCGCGCGGCTAGTGAAATTGAAGCTGCGACGGCCGTTTTCCGGTTCCTGCGCAATGCCTGTGCGGCGTGCAGCGACAACCAGGACGCGTGCAGGGACGCCGCACTACTCAAGATGGTAAACCTGTTTTGAGGGTGCAGACGTCGCTTGCGAGTGAGTTGTATACTCATGGAGAGGTGTTGTTGTGCAGGCGCACGACGTATTGGTGCATTGCTGTCTATGGGTAGATGTGGAGGACGAGGCGCTCAAAGGGTACTTACTACGTTGGTGCTATCCCTGCATGCAGATGATTTACGTTCTGGATACATGCGTGAGGTTGCTGTATCGATGCTGATAGCGAGTGCCTGTCGAATGTAGGCGGGTCATCCTCCTAGCCCAAGTCGCGCTCCAGTTTTGCGTGAATGGCGTCACCAGCAATTCAAAGAGCCAGGCGGAAGCATGGGAGTTGTTCTTCCCCGACGATTTCCAGGTGCGTGACGGAGACGGCCAGTGCTTGTGACGTCGCTGTTGGTTGTTGATGTGCTAACATCTATCTGTGGTGCATGTGCAGAAAATATTGGTGGAGTGTCACCAGTATCGCAAGGTGGTTGCCTTTGCAGCGGCGCTGCTCCTCAATTGCGTCAACTCAAGCAGTGCGGTTACCTCGGAGGTGGAGGAAGTTACCGCTCGTCGCGTTGATCTGGTAGATATAGCGTTGCCAGGGGATTCACCGACTACTAGTTCTCATATTTAAACTCCCGCGTTTGTACTTGTTATGGTGTTTACAGGTATGCGCTCGCAATTTGGTGATCACGATTCTCCACCGTTGCATGGTGAAGCCTCCGAAGTCGGCAGAGACTGATGCGTCGCTGCCGAGTGGGTCGCACATGGATGAGCAGGATCCAGCTTTCGAGTGGATATGCACGTTGTTTGGGGTGCTTTTCCGCGACGGCCGTGCGAAAGACCTGTACAACGCCGTGGGAGCGCACATGCTCAGCACGCTTTGGTCTCGGGTGACTCCGGAGCAATTGATCTTGTTGCGGATGTTCACGATGTGGGCTGTTTCCACGCCCAAGTCGACTTCTCCTGCTGCCACACAAGAAGAGTTCGACAGAAAGCAGCCACTTCCTGAAGGCACGTTCGAGTTTGTGAAGAGCACGTGGACGTACGTCATCACTATCGGCGACGAAGACAGACCGGATGAAGCAGACGAAATCAGGAAGAAGGTATGGATCGAGCTGGAAAATGAAGTCAAATTGATGCTCCTCGATGTGCTTGGAGAATTGACGGTCGGGCACACCAGGTTGAATACCGATGGCGCCCGAGAACTGCTGCTGTCGCTACTTCAAGAGCTGCAGCGCGTGTGGGAGCTCGGGCGTCAGAACCCAACTACAAAGAACACTCGAACTACCGGGTCGGCGCTGCAACCGCAAACGAACGGAGAGCCGTTCGGGTACAGGTCTGGTTTGATCCGCGTCATTGGCAACCTCAGTTTCCGCCACACAGACCACCAGGATGTCGTGCGTGAGGGAGGCTACTTGCCTTTGTTCCTCAATCACTGCAACATTGACGAAACGAACCCGATGATCCGTGAATGGTCCTTGGTCGCTCTTCGCAATTTGTGCGAGGGCAACGAAGCCAACCAGTCGTACATCAATGCGCTGCGGCCGCAGGGAATGGATGCAGCGTCGAATGCAGCCCTTGAAAAGGCGAAGATGCGTGCAGACATTGGCGGGGATGGCAAGGTCAAGTTGGCGAAAAAGGAGGAGTAAGAGCATGACGAATCTATAGAGATCAAGACTTCATTTTACCATTCGCTTATCGCAGGCTCATTCTTCGCAGCGTATGGGCTGGTGAAAGCTCTTTCTCGATTCGCTCTGTTTCCAA
>LGTU01001277.1:0-10779 GCA_001314425.1 Phytophthora pluvialis | reverse complement strand
CCGAGATCCAGCAGGAAGTCGGCCACATCGCGTCCAGGAGGTCGAGCAAATCCCATCGACACGAAATATCCCTCCACTGCTTCGCGGGGTCCGTGATACATGACCTCACCCTCGTTCAGGATCATCACGTCGTCGAAGAGGTCAAAGACTTCCGGTGCCGGCTGAAGCAGCGCGATCAAGACGGTCTTCTTCATCTTCTTGGCCACACTGCGCTGGGTGTTGATGATGTCGAACGTGGCCGCACTGTCCAAGCCGGTGCTGATCTCGTCCATGAACACCACGGTTTTCACCCCGAACTCCATTTCTCCCGTCGTGACGCGCTTGCGTTCTCCACCCGAGACACCACGATGCATCACGTCCCCGACAATCGTGTCTTGACAGTTCTCGAGGCCGAGTTGGCGGATGACAACATCCGGGTAGTGGGCAGACAGAGATTTGGAGACGTTCAAAGCGGCGACGTTCTCCTCCGTCGTGCCCTTCGAGAACCGCTGCTCGCTATTGTGAACCAGCTTCTCGCCAGCAAACTCGTGAGCGAACTCGAGCGTCTCCTTCACGGTCAGCAACGGGAAGTGCTTGTCACGTTGCGGCACGTAGGAGACCAACTGCTGCAGACGCTTGGAAACGACCTCCAACAGCTCGCCGTTGTAGGTCACAGCACCCTCGACCGTGACGTTCTTGTCCTTGGGAAAGCGGCCGCTGAGAACTCGCATCAACGATGACTTGCCGGATCCAGGCTGTCCCAAGACGAGCGTGATGGTGCCCGGCTTGAATACACCACTGGCACTCTTGAGAATATCCTTGCGGACGACGTTTTTCTTCGATGAGAACTTCGTGGCTTTCTTCTTGAGCGAGTTCCAGAGCGTCGGAAGCTCATGCTTCGTGTCGTCTTCATCCGCGACGACGATGTCTGCCGAAATGGACAAGTTGCTGAAGCGCACCTCCATTTGAGGCAGCGAGCGACCCATTGCAGCCTCAAAACTCGTCGCGACGTGGTCGTGCAACGCATGCGGCCCGTGGACCATGAGCGCAGCCCCCGACACGAGGCCAGGTTTCTTGTCGTCGATCAACGGCATTGACTTGAATCTTTCGGAGGAATTCGCTTGCGAGTGTGGATGTGGTGCTCACGAAGCAAATTGTAGAATGATGTCGAATGGATCCTGCGTTCGTGGCGATAACTCTGCGTTTGGAGTTCGTCGCTTCTAAAGGTGCCGCCGGATTCCGACCTACATGTATACGCTGCGTGAATAAGCGACTTCAACGGACTATTATCTGCAAAAGTTACTGCAGCTTGTGGGGCAGAGCTAAGATTAATCAACTCAGGACGGCCATTCGGAATGAACGTCAGGAACGACTCATTCCTGATGATTATTCCGAGACGACATGAAACAATCGGAAGTTTGGATTGTGCTGGGTGCTGATTAGTCGTAGTTATATGATGGGACGCCTCTGGGCAGCACCACAGATAGGAGAGGCAGATCCAGCGTGTTTTAGACCTCGTCAGATAGTGTTCGAGTTCATAACCAGAATCCCGGTTTATTCTACTTCCAGCTAAACGCAACTCAATCAATGTACGGCTTCCTCAAACGTGAAAAATATCCTCGTGTGTTTCGTTTGGTGTCATCGAATGACTTTGTGATCATAGAGTAGTTGAACCCTGCGCTGCAACGCGCAAAGCAACGTTAACCGCACGACATAAGCCCTTGACGATCGAAGCATAATCTTATTTGATGATTACGATCTGGAAAATTTTGATTCATGGGCCACTATAATAGCCACGCTCTCTTTTTCGTTCACGGCGATCCAGTGGTCTCACTTTTCAATTCTTCCGGCTCGAAGCACACAGCTCCAGCAGTAGAACCCACACCCTGAGCCAGTTGTCATGGAGAAATGGAGAGTGAGGAACTCGCAAGTCAAGAAGAAAGTTACCGCGTACGCGATTCGCAAGGAACGCAAGCGCAGTTTGGTGGAGAAAGTGGCGAAGATGCAGAAGGAGCTGGACGAGCTTAAATTCCAAGTGTTGGTGGAACATGGGGAAATTGATAGAGCCAACGTGCGGACGCAAGCGGAAAATGTTGTGCTGCACGAATTTATCCAAGAGCAGCATGTGACATTCGCTGCAACTCAAGCAGCAATTACAGGGCACGTGGTATGTTTTCATTTCTAGAATTATGGGCACGTTCGCTAAGAGCTAATATCTTTCGTCTGGTTAACTAGCAGCGAAGCCTGGTCACCCTACAGCCTGCGCAAAGCGTGGTTCATCTTGGAGAAGACCACGTGGAACGTCGTAAACTGTTGCTAGCCCTGAAAGATCGCAAGATCGACTACGCAGCACGATATCTCGGAGCCCGGAGCCACACCCTCGATATTTTATCGTCATACTCCCACGAGGAACGGTTTGACACTCCTGGAGATGACTATTGCATTATCCGGTTTGAGAATCAACCTGTCCGTGGAGCAAGTACCAAGGCCGTGTTCGACGCAATCCTGGGATCTATCCTCAATGCTGAGATGTTCCTCTCAGAGATGTTTGGTAGCATCACCGTTCGTGAAGATAACGAATTCGAGAGCTCGGAGTTCGCACAAATTCGGTTGGCATCTGCAATCTCTTCTGGAGTCATTGTCGAGTCGAACACTGTACTATTCTCCAAGTTCATGGGCGGAGCTGAGGATGGACAAGGCAGCTACGGCATCATATCAGTCGACTTTGTAGACTCCGATGCACTGTACCCATACCGGACTGGCGAACGTGTGAGGGGAGACACCACTACAATTGTAATGGTGCGATCTCTTTCGAAGGCGACAACTGCTGGGGGCCATCACGGACACGAGGAGAAGGTAGCAGATGAAAAACCATCGGAGGTCGTGATCACGCGTTGGTCGCTCTTGAAGATTCATCGGGGCGACTCGAGCATTTCTCAAGATCCCGAGCGAGAGCTGAAGGAAAGCTCCGTGTGCTATAGTAACACCGCAAAGAGGTGCTTCGAGCTGCAGCTTCAAGCTGCATACGCCAGTAGCTAGTAGCTAGTAGCTATTACATATAAGCTGCTTGAATTACCGAAAGTAAACGCGAGCGCGCTAGTTATCCAAACGAAGTAGCGCTGGCAATAGCGTCTCCGTAGCGATCCTTCAGCAGGATCAGCTCTTTCTTGTACTGCAGCTGCTGTCGATGCTTGAAAACCATCTCTATGTTTTCACGAAAACGGTACAACCTGCTCAGAGGATTCAGCAGCAGAAGAAACACCTATTCGGTTCACGCGCATGCATTTCCCAAAGTGTGAGCGTTTTGAACCATCTCGGAATTGAAAATCACGTGATCAGATTCTTGCGGCTGTATTCGTCCCAACTTTCACCTTGATACCCCTCCTTTCCGTAGTACTCGATCTCTTGCGCCCAGGTCTCCAATATTCTTGTCAGTGTCCTCAATTCTCTTCATTTATCATTTTGCTGAAAGCTTCAGCGAGCTCCTGCCTTCAGAGTTCGTGACAGACGTTTGCAACGACAGAGTGAGAACCCGAGAACAAGCCGCTCGCTGGCCCTTCCGTCCGTCTGTGCCTCGAAAAACCACCCAGTCGCCTCCTTCATGTGTTTTGGGCAGCTGAATCGCAGCATCGCTGGATTGACGCACTACAATCAACAGCTATTAAGAGCTTGTTAGTCCAGAAAGAAAAAAAAGCGCTGGGGACTTCCTTTGCGAAAGGCATTCCTTAATCCATCTTGCTTATTGTTGCGCTGGTGTTATCGTAGACAACGTCACTACAGTCCGCAGCTTTTGCTGCTGCCTGCATCATCAGTGCAGCCGTTTTACTTCTTGGCCACGAGGTAGCGCTCCTCCACGTTCTTCCAGTTGACGACCTCCCAGATGGCCTTGAGGTAGTCCGGGCGCACGTTCTTGTACTGCAGGTAGTACGCGTGCTCCCACACGTCGATGCCCAGCAGCGGCACGTAGCCCGTGGTCGAGCACGGGTCCTGGTTGGCAGACGTCACCACGCCCACGCGCTTGGTCTCGGGCGAGTAGCCGAGCCAGCCCCAGCCCGAGCCCTGCACGCCCGCGGACTTGGCGGCCATCGTCTTCTTGAAGCTCTCGAAGCTGCCGAACTGCTGGTCGATGGCCTTGCGCAGCTCGCCCTCGGGCTCGCCGCCGCCGCCCTGAGCGGTCGGGGCCAGGTTGGTCCAGAAGATGGAGTGGTTCACGTGGCCGCCGCCGTTGAACTTGAGGGCGGGGAGCAGACTCAGCATCTTGGCGTGGTCGCCCTTGCTCTCGGCCTCGGCGTACTGCTCAAGCGCGGCGTTGAAGTTGTTGACGTACGTCTGGTGGTGCTTCTGGTGGTGGATCTCCATGATCTGGCCCGAGATGGACGGCTCCAGCGCGCCGAAGTCGTAGGCCAGGTCCGGCAGCTTCACCGTCGAGATGGCGCGCGTGCCCACGCACGCGCGGCGGGCGGAGGAGGCGAGGCGGGAGGCCAGCATGGTTCGGGAGAGCTTACTTGCTGGAGTGCGATGCTCGATCCAAAAGCTCAAATGACGTGGTGGGATCTGTTAAACGTGGGGTGGAGGAGCTGTCCGACCCCACCCAATAAAGTTCGATTACGGGGGATACGGGTATCATGTACCGGTCAGTGTCCGGGATTGATGTCGCAGTTTGGCATACTGTTGTTGGCCAGAGGGAGGCGGTTGAGCTCGGACAGAGCACGTTGAAGTGCCTCGTCCCGTCATCACCCTTCACCGTCTCATGTGAATGTATGGCTTGTGTTAGATAAGCCAACGTCACTGCCACCGCAGACGAGTGGAAGCTCTTACGCCATTGTACGCTGCTATCCCAGTCACTCTTTATCGAAATTGTTCGAGTCGCGCGATGAGTAAGTTGAAATACACTAAGCAATACATGTATTCAGCTGACGAAGCATTGTCCTTTGAGGCTGATCGCTGTGGCATTATGAAACTAACCTTTGCTTCATCGTTTCACTGTCGCTACGCGCCGTTACAACGCACAGTAGCCACGCTCTTGCTTGGTGGACAGGTTCCCTGCGCAGCTCAATTTGAATACTTCTTCGAAGTATTTGCTCCACCACAAGGCTTTCTTGATAACGGCACTACCGAGCTGTTTGGTGGAACTCCATTGCTGTACAGGTCTATGGGAAATCATCGATTGTGGTCGCATTAACGAGCTGCTGCTGAATGAGTGTCTTTGCAGTATCGCCCCAGCACATTGCGCTCTCCTTCAGTTCTGTCTCGGGGTTATGAGAAACAATTGCGGTGCTTCGGTGAAGCTTCAGCTGAGTCCAACGCGTGACTACCACCTCCGGCACCTTGCCGGACGTTGGTTGAAGCTCTCGCACCAGGACGATAGTGGTGCCGTCTCGACGCACACGTTCGCCAATCCGATAGGGATATAGCGCGTCAAAATCCACGAAATCTGACGCCAAAACCCCGTAGCTCCCTTTTCCTTCGTCGCCGTCGTCGACAAACCTCGAGAATACGACTGTGTTCGACTCGACTGTTGTCCCCGTCGATGTCGCCGTTACCAGACGAAGCTGGGCGAACTCGGACGTCTCGAAGTCGCTGTCTTCACGGATGGCAACGCAGCCGAATATCTCCGAGAGAAAAATCTCCGAATTCAGAACTGAGCACAACATCGCCTCAAACACTTCCTTCACGTTGGCTCCACGAACCGGTATGGTCTCAAATCGCACGACGGAGTAGTTGTCTTCATAGGAATCGAAGCGCTCTTCGTGGCAGTACGAGGACCGCAGGTCCAGCGCCCGACTCCTTGCAGTGAGATATCGCTCTGCGTTGTCCAGTTGGCGCTCTTTGAGCGCCATCAGTGTGTTGGATCGCTCCGCTTGGCTCGTTCCTAAACAAATCACACTCTGTACTGGCTGCAACATGTCCAGACTCCGTTGCTGCCCCGAGAAGAGCAACACCCCATCGTCAGTCTCAACACCAACCGCATAGAACTATAACTCACGTATGCATTTCTTCGTTCGCTTACCGCGTGGCCTGTTAGTGCTGCTTGCATCGAGGCGTGTGCCAAATGTTGCCCCAGAACGAACTCATACAGCAGCGCGTTCTCCACTTCGGTGCGCTTGATCGCTTTCTTCACCTCGCCCTGGTTCACCAGCAGCCGGAACTTGAGCGTGTCCAGTTCCTTCTGCAAGTTCTCCGCCTGCTCCATCAACCCCCGCTTGCGCTCCTTGCGAGCCTCGTACGGCGTCGTCATCCTCTCTCCTTTTGCTTTCCTCGCCCTCGCCGTGACCTTCATAACGCCGCGCTTCTCCTTTCGCTCCAGCATGCTTCCCTGTCAACGCTGATACTGGTATACATGTACTGAGTAACGAACTTCCGTTCAGCGCCCCGCGTGGCAGGGTTGAGGGAAATGGCCAAAATTGGGGTAAAAGCACACAAAATGCCACATTTCGGGTCCAAACTAAAATAACCTGCGCGAGTTCCTCGCAGATTGTATGTCCACGGCTATTGTGCTGAAAAATCATCCGACCCAAGACATCAGTTTCTTTTGCATTTATTGCGGCTTAGATCGCGCCGAGGGCTTCGGGTCATACATGCCAGTTTTTCCCAATCGCTGTTGGATGCACTTCTTCATGGTGTCGCCGAAGGAAACTGTGCTCTCTTGCAATTCACGCAGCGCATCAGCTGAGAGATCCATCTTGCTGCGTCGAATCTTGGAAGAAGTCCACCGCGTGGCCACAACCACGAGCTCGTTGTCATCTGAAGCTTTGGGGTTCTCCTTGGCCTTACCACCGCTTTTGCTCCCAGAGGCTTGCTTGAATGAACGAACCATGAATACGGTGGTTGTGTCTCGTCGAGCGCGCTCCTCCGGTTTGTACGGGTAAAGCTCATCCGAATCCACAAAGTCGGACACGATCACTCCGCAGCTTTCATCGTTGTCGTCCTTTGCGTCTACAAACTCCGAGAACATGACCGTGTTGGACTCGACGAACGTTCCCTGGGAGGTCGACGTCACCAAGCGCATCTGCGAGATATCCCGGGTGTCGGCTTCGTTGTTTTCGCGGATGGTAATGCTGCCAAACATCTCGGAGATGACGATCTCAGCATTCTGAGCGATGTCAATGAACGACTCGAAGGTGGCCCTAGCGCTAGCGCCGTGGATAACTCTGTTTTCGAAAATCACGAGGCAGAAGTGTCCGCCAGGACTCTTATTCCGCTCCTCTTGAGTGTACGTAGAGTTAGGATCCAGTCCATGATTTCGCGCAGTGATGAACCGCTTCGCCTCTTGTAGCTTCTTGTCTTTGAGTGCCACCAGCACGTTGTGTCGTTCAACTCGATCTGTTCCTAACCGGATAATAGTCTGCGCAGGATGCAGCGTGTCGACGTTCTGTTGCTGGATAGAGCAGAACGTGTCAGCAAACACATTCACAACTCCCAACATACTACAGCGTTCCGTCGCCTTACCAAGTGTCCAGCGAGCATCGCCTGCATGTTCGCGAGCTCCAAATGCTGATGCTGGATAAACTCTTGGAGCACTGTATTGCCAGCTGCTGTGCGTTCGTTTGACTTGGCCGCCTCTCCCTGCTCCACCAGCACGCGATACTTGAGCTTCTCGAGCTGTTTCTGCAGCGTTTCCACTTGATCGGTTAGCTCCACTTTCTGCTCTCGGCGAATGTCGTACGTGGTCTTGCGCTTCTTCTTGGAGCGTGCAGCTTCCTGTTGGCTGCGTTTGCGACTGGTTGCCGCAGCATCTTGTGCGTCTCCGTCGTCGTCCTGTAGCCAGACCTGGTAGTTCTCGCCTGAACGCGTGGCGCTGTCGTGGTTAGCATCGCTGCTATCTCCGGACGATTCAAGGGGGGCTTGCAGACTGTTCTCCCACGACGACAGACCATGAAGGGCGTCCGAGAACGACGGCTGGGGCGGCATATTCTGGAAGTGACTATTTCAAATGTGACGTTACCGTACTTTAGTCACAAAGAGGATAAGACCCCCGACCATAGCTGGGATGACCAACTGAAGACCCACAGCCGGGGTCCCCTTCAGGATTGGCAGCGCTGTGAACAACTGAACATCCTTGCTAACTTATACAGTATTAGAAATACAGTTAGGTGGAGGCAGCATGGCACTGGCCGGGCAAAACCTAAAATGAAGCTCAGTGAGCACCGACCGACTGAAAGGTGCTGCCACCACTACTGTCAAGAGTAAGCACGTTTCTCGGTTATCTTTCCTCGCTAACTATAACGTTGGTGCAAAGTGAGGAGCAATTTGTTATCGGATCAGCCGTCGGCTATAATACGGCCGACTCACATCATGTGAGCACAATCAGGATTTGTGTTGACCATTCCCGAGAATGCTGGCGCCAGCGGGATCATCAGGGATCGCGTGGTACTACAAATTGTAGCGTAGAAGGTTAAATGACACCAATGCACCTCAATGAAAAACGAAAACGATCGCGTGGTGATCCAGACGCGCAATGATGGACAAAACACTTCAGAGTTTGACATTGAGCTCCAACGATGCCGATGGCACTACGAAGTAGCCCTTCGAACGAGCCTCTTCTTGGCGCAGCGTCGTCATGGCTTGATCTGTTCAACCACGACACGGTGGAGTCCACTGGCGTCGAAAACAGCAGCGAAGATGGCGGAACCGGTGGACGCGTACCGGCAAAACGTCCCAATAAGGCGAGTGCAAGGAAGACGGCACCAGCCAAGAAGAAGCGCCGGACGACGTACGACATCCGCAAACAGCAGAAGGCGGATCTGCTCGCGGACGTGGCGAAGCTGGAGAAGCATCTCGAGCTGCTCAAGCATCGCGTGCTCGTTGAACAGGGCGAAGCGAACACGAGCATCCACCGCACGAAAGCTGCCAATTCGGTCTTGCAAGAACGCAACCAGAACCAGCACGTGACGATCGCTGGCATGCAGGGGATGTGTGTGGCGCACATGGTGAGCTACGGCCTAGTACTTCTCCGCTTTGCGCCTGGGTGTGTGTAAACTAACAACGGGTTGTGCTTGCTGTTTGGTTCGCAGCAGCAGAGTCTGTCGGCCTTGCATCCTACGCAGACCGTGATTCGACTTGGCACTGATCGTGAGAGACGACGGAACACTCTACTGGCTATCAAAGACCATAAGCTACTCGAAGCGAAACGCTTTATCACGGCATGGAGTCAGGGCCTCGACACGACCTCGACCTTCTCGCAGGAAAATCAATTCGAGGCGATCGACGGCGGGTTCTCCGTCGTACGGTTCGATAACGCCCCCATTCGCCACACTACAGTCCGAGCAGTGTACGATGCGATCATCAGAATGCCGAGATCATGATCTCGGAGCTCTTTGGAAGTATCACGATCCGCGAAGACACGGACTTTGAAGCCGCAGATATTTCTCAGATGCGGCTCGTGTCGTCCACGAAACATGGCGCTGTCGTCGAATCAAACTCGGTGATCTTCTCCGAGTACGTCGATGGACCGGACGGCGGCTACGGGATCATCGCTGCAGACTTTGTAGATGACGACAAGTTGCATCCCTATCGATCGGAGGACAGAATCCGACGAGACACGATCACTTTTGTGCTAATACGCGTGGCACCTTCAGATGCCGACAAGCAGCGGGTGGTCGTCGGCACGCGGTGGACCTGCCTCAGACTAGCGCACACGCTGCTCGATATCCCCAAGGATGGCCTCAAAGAGCTGCAAGAAGTGTCCATGACATGGGGCGACACCATAAAGAAGTGCATCATGGATCGAATAGCTAAGCGAGATGAATGAAGCGACCAACATCTTACAGACACTTGGTGATTAGAGTTCATCCTCCACGGAGGAACAGTAACACAATACACCTTACCGATAAAAAAAAACATCTTACAGACACTTTACACGTCTTGGTTCGAATGAAGCGTGCCAAATACGCCTATCCGGATACGCTACTTATCTCTTCTGGTGGTTGATGAAGCGCAGTGCAAGCAGTGCGAGCACACGGAACACGACGATAAAGACCAGCACGATGCCGAAGTTGAACCAGATTTCGTCGTGCTTGAGCTGAAAGACGGTCTCGACATACTCCTTCACGGTGATGTGATCGATGCTCACTGGTGTATTCGTCACAGGCTGGCAGACAAGTTGAGAGCCACCACCAATGTACTGCTGTGTATCAACGTCCCACGTCGGCATGTCGTCGCAGTCGCCGAACACCAGGGCTCCCATGATTCCCACCGTATAACGGTGAGGGCATACGGCGTACAACCACTTGTAACCGCTCGGGATTTCCGTCGCTGGCGGATTGAAGCCCATGAACAGGATGAAGATCGAGTTCAGTAACACACCCATGATAGCGGCCACCTCAATGCTCGGCAACGCGTACACGAAGAATTGCCCCATGTAGATCTGCACCAAGATGAAGAGCCCCATGTTGATCCAGTAGAACACAGCGGTGCCAAACCCCGTAAACGTAAAGCCCGCTGTAGGGTACCAGATGACCATGAAGAGCAGAGCGCTGGCAAAGCTGTACGGAATTTCAGCCACAGTGGAGCCCACGAAGTACCAGAGAGCGTTGTAGCTCTGCGAAGCGCGTTCTCGGTAGAACGAAGCGCGCTCCTCGGATGTAATCGGAAGCACACTGTTGAATGAGATGATGCCATTGAAGAGCGCCACCGAGAAGATCATACCCACGCCACCGTTGAGCTCCTGGTAGCTCGTGTAAGTTGCATCGACAAACAGCAGTCCGAACAGGAGACTCAGGATCAGCGCGATGATGAACCGTGTGATGTTGTACGAAGGCGTGCGCCAGTACATTCGCAAGAAGCGAAGCACCAAGAACC
>KQ473672.1:0-17877 GCA_001314425.1 Phytophthora pluvialis | reverse complement strand
GTTGTAGCCATCATTGTTTGACTTCACAAGGTACCCCATTTCAAATGACTAGTTTTAAAGATGTTATTAAGCATATGCATAAGTTTGGTTGAGTTGAATTCGAGTTTTTAGCTCTGGAGGCACTTTCGAATGTCTGTCTCATCACCCCAGGCAGGTAGTGTTAAGCTGATGAAAATGCTGTGGGCCTACGTTGGTTTCAAGAAAGGTTTGAAAGTACGGCTCAGTCCAGTGGGCAAGTTCGTTCGAGTGGCTATCCTTCTAACCAATTGCCACACCTGTTACTACGGAGGAAATCAAATTAGTTCATACTTCGACGTGGAGCCACCGACGCTGCACGAGTATCTAGAAATGTAATCTGCCAAAATGAACTTCATGTTTGTTAGCCTTGCACCCCTGCACTACCAATGCTACCTACTTTCAGGCCAAAACTGCAAGCACCTTAATGAGGCGCTGATTATCGAGTTGCCGTTGTCGCTCAACATCCTGACGCTCCCTCTCAAGTGCAATACGGTCAGCTCGCTCAGCTTCCCGTTGCTCCTTCTTCGCGGCCAACTCTTTCTCCTTGTATGCCGCCAGCATGCCCACAATCTTGGTAAGCTTCGTTGCCTTCGTAGGACTCTCACCATCATGCGGAGCTGGGCGCTTTAGGCGCTCCACAGCCAGCTTACGTATCGCTTCTCCTGCTGCTTCGGCGCCTTCTTTACGTCTGCTACTTTCTTGAGCGCTCTCTCGTATCGATACTCTTCGATCGTCTCTAGCAGCGCCTCAGCTAGAGCGTCCTTCTCGGAGAACGTCACATCGAGTCCAGACAGACAGGCTTTTCCCGGACTTCCAGGAGGAGATACAGTTCCCAAACTATCCAGACGACTTGGAGTCCCCGTTCCAACCGAGCGACTTTGAGTCTCCGTACCACTCGATTCACGACTCTCCGATGTGTCTCTTGTATCATTGTTCACAGACGAAGTCCTGGCATACCGCCCGGTAGCAATTACACCACCAAATATTTCATGTAGCTCGTCGCACTGCGGCAGTGCCGTATCTTGAAACTGTTTGGCATCAGAATGCATAACCAAATACTCGGTCCAAACAGAATCCGGAGCTGTCGGCCTTCCAGTCGTTGGGCATCGACCAAAACCACTATTGCCCAGTAGTGCAGCATATATGCCATATTTCTTCTTCAGTTGCTGAAGGCGGCTCTGCAACTGCGGCTTAGAGAAAGTTTGGCCGACTTGAGCATTGAACCGGTTCAGTATACGCGTCCATGTCTGCTTTTTGAACCCAGCTTTGATCCTCCCAAGTCTGCGAGCTTCAGACAACACGATTTGAACAAAACCAATCCCAGCTTCGTCGTTCCAAGCACCAACCATTGTAGGAGAAGGAAACAAGTTTGTGAATTAATGTTCTTAAAGGAAGAGATGCCATTACAAGAGTGGAGGATGTACTTGATAAGATCGTAAGTTTATTCAAGGCGGATAGTGGATAATATTTTGGGGACGAAGGGCCCACATTGCAGATCATGCGGGATATATCGCCAAATTCGCCAAATTCGGCGATATGGAAAATAGAATTTTGAATTCGATATTGGTCGACCGGACAAAACCCGATTTGACCTTAAATCGCAAACGCGCAATGTGTACAAAAAAGACGCGAAATATTGTAAATTGTGTGCTACCGAACGCACCCTAGAAGGATATCACGACAGTCAAGTGTTAGATCAACATCCGCATCTACTTTTAGATGTAATAACTCACCAATGAGAAATGCCCCAGAGATAAAAAAATACACACTCATAGCGTGTCACCAGGCAGCACTAGAATAGATGAATAGCGTCCTCCCGTGCTTTGTAGTCATGAAAGTCGCTTGATGCAGACACGCTGTTGTATTTCTATAAAACAACTTAAGTAAATTGTGCTGTAGCTAGAACCTGCACACTGGCAAGATATAACGGCTGCGATTGCGAAATTGTGCATTGAACTTGAAACTAAACGTATGAAATGCAAGCACTGCTAACGATTACTCACGTAGCTACCCCACTTCTGTTCCTACTCGTACGTAGCATCATCACCCGCCTCATCTCCAACAGCTCCTTCATTTCCATCGACTTCCTCGCCAGCGACGGAATCCTCACCCCCTCCAGCGTCGAAATTCTCCTCCTCACCAGCGCTAACATTCTCGGCAGCGGCTCCTCCTCGGCTGCGGACGTCCTCGTTGCCTGCACTAGGGGCAGTGGTCTCACCCCTGTTCGTCTGCGGCTTCTTCGCCTTCGGCTGTGGGATTGCCTTCACGGGGAGTGTCCCTACCAGCGTCGTCTTCTTCGTCCGCACCTGCTACCTTTTCTCCGGGAGACCCCATCTCGACGCCACGGCCGCAACGCGGCTGTGGTCGCTCGGTCCCGTTGGGCCAAAGTTGGTGCCATATCAGACCTTGCACTCCCGCTGACGGCGCATGCGCCTCAACCCACTCATTGTCCATCTCGAGGCTTTCGTCGCCGCTCATAGAGCTATCGTCGCCTTACGTTGGCGTGACCGATCCCGGGGAGTACATCTACCAACACACAGCAACAACTAGAAAAGGTCGAAATAATACCAAAACAAAACACCATGCGTACGAATTCTGCTGGGTCCACGGCCAAAATCTGCGTGTGCAACTGCGTAATGAAACCAGCATGATCAGCTAGAAGGTCGGCATATCCTCTGCGTCATTCACGTAGGCTTCGTCCTCGTCGTCTCCCTCCCACTTAGTATTCGCTGCTCTCTCCCCAAGCTCCTCAATGTAGAGTGCTGCCATGGGCGCCTTCCACGGAGTATTGGTGTCTTTGCCAACAGGTCGTAGAACCACGGTAGAACTCCGTTCTTCTATTAGCTTGCCACTGATGCATCACCGTCATTCTTGACCATCTGACGGGCGTTGGGGGACAGCGCCGTCGGGTCGTCGTCCTTCTTCTCCTCGTCGTCGACGAAGGCTGCGTCACGGCCCCGCGTGCCGTGAGACCACTAACTGCTAACGGACAAGCCGCTCTCGCTCGGCACTCTCCCTCCTCTCCAGAAATACGTTGGCCTCCCGCCGTGTCACGTGGTGCGGCAGCATCTTCACTCCACGCGGCAATTTCTTGAATGAACGAGGGGCCGTTAGACACCACACATTCACAAGGGATATATACGTACTGACCATGGTAGGGAGTGGATACATCGAACTTTCTTTTTACAGTTAGCACCCAAGCCGTGTGCATCGAGTACCAGTCGGCTCAATTGACGGGTCTATGGCTATTTCATATGCCTCCTTATCAAGCCTTAGGGGGGGTTAAAATCACGACCAAAGATGCACCATTTCTGTTGCACTTTCGTGACACCCCTTCCAGAGTTTATCGCTCAAACGCCCGGCCAAAATCTCCCAGAGGTCATCTCAACAACTCATGTCACGATAATCGCTTCAACGTTACGATAGTTAACGTCTGATTATGTTAAACAAAAATAACGTAGTCGTTAAAAATTCAACGAAAACATACCGTTATAAAGAGAGGGCGTTCCTTCAATCTTGGCAGCGATCTTCGCGCACTTCACTTCGGCATTCGCCATGCGATCGCCTGCCCAATTTCCCGTGGCGCGACGACCACCCGATACTTTTCAAAATATTCAAGTCGCTCATGCCGATAACCTGCGGGCTCGAGACGACCGGTGGACACTTGGCTCGGTGCCGCCAATTTTTCTCCAGATTGATCGAGCCCAGAACCAAGCATACATCATGCCGAATTCACCAAACCGTGAGGCACTATTGCCGTCAACTCACTCCCTTTCGAGCCCACCTATTTGCACCCGACTCACTTTCGACGACGATATGCAGATCCTTGAGACAAGGGCGCTAACCCACCGCTACACGAGCGGTTCAAAACCCGACAGCGTTGCTAGAAGACAATCCACTTGGCATTCTAGCATCGCTTCCGATCCTCTAACTAGTTATGTTGAGTCGGAGGCAAGAACTGAGTTAGGCAAGCGTGGGTCTTCTGGAATCGAAATTGAGACTCGCAAATACCGGGTTTTATTGACTGGAGGTTCCCATCAACCGCTCGATGTCACCGCTGAATGTGCGACACGAAGGCGATCTCCGAGTCCACCTAGTTGCTCCTACAATATTCAGAGTGGAAATGTGCCTAGTAGCGCTGTTCGAGATGGTCATGGCTGGCAGACACTTGTCCACGCTGCCCAAGCTGGACGTGGTGGAAGGACACCTGGCAACGCCAAGTCGAGTTGTCGTGGAAAGACGCCTAACAGCGCACAGACTCGTCATGGCAAGAAGATACTTCGTAGCTCTCAGCGGAAACAAGGCTCTACCGCTGCAGATGCAAATGTATTTGGCCTCGCGCAAAGACAAGATACCCCCTGTGCTGACGAAGAAGTTCTTCCACCTCGAGTCTTATTCAACATTCGGAAGATGCGTAAACCACAGAATTGGATCTTCATGAAACTTTTGTGCAAGGACGAGTTTATTTCATTGGACAAGCGCGATCTTCGATCAGAGCACGCAAGGTGTGAATTTTGCACCAAGTGCAATTCTGAATTTTATTTCAGAGTTCATCTAGGATCTACATTGCCTCCTATAATGCATGTATATCTAAATTCCGAAAAATCACTCAATCATCTTGGCTAGATAACTCACTGTTAGATAAAATAACTCAAGGCAAACTCAAAATAAACCCACGGTACTTTTGCAAATACTCTGCATCCTCCAATCCAGCATCTTCAACCTTCAATTCTAGTGCCGCTCAGACTACTTCCCACACAAAAGTCGACGGCCAATCCCTCCGATCGTTTATTCTAAGGGAAATCTGATTGAAAAAGGTGGATGTTACCTGTGTCGTGCTCCAGCAACATCCAAGCGTAGTTTACACACGGTACTGTGTAACTGCAAGATAAAAAAAGAGAAAACCCATTGCATCCAGGTGCTGTTGATGTTGCGCCAATTTCGCATCGACTTTGGCAGTCATCTGCATGTGTCCGTGCAAAATGCCAGGGCCTACGAGGTGAAGCAGCACGTCATCCGAGCCTGACGACCGGAGTCAAGGGCCAGACGAGCTGGAGCTGGAATCTAATGAGACAGGCAATGAGGTGTACACGGCTCTTAGAATGGTGGCACAGACAGTAGCGATTGATTTTCACTTTTAACTCGGACTAGGTCAGCGATGCTCATCGAGAACGACGTGGGCAGTATCACCAGCTTCTCTCAGCAATTCAAGGAGTGTGGGTGGAAGAGCGCCTGCAGGCGAGGGGGAACGCTGTAGTTTTGACACGTTTGACTGCTTATAATACTGAAACTGCAGCGACAGCAGCGGGGCGGCTTTGATTCAAAAGTACGTGCACGGAAAACTAACGATCAAGATTGAAAATAATCCGCTCCTTACTGCAAGTTCTTTGCTCGTTGCTCGTGTTGCTCTGCTTTCTGCGTCCATCGCGCCTCCGCCTCCGAAGCTCACTAAGTTATCTTCGTCCCCCTCGGACGCTTACGCAGGAATTTCGATATGAATGTCACTCAGAAGGACATTAAATTGGGCAGCTTCGCTCAGATAGAGTTTTAAACCGTAAACTTGGAGATACGCACAATATCTCCGAGCTTCGGAAGACCATCACACCTTTGCTTTTGTCCCAGATTGTAGCTGTCATGAGGTCTTCGTCGTTTTCGATGTCTCTGTCACCATCGCAGTGGTAGGCCTGTAAATCATTTCATTAGTACGTGTTCACGAGTGCATATAACACAGAGTATATCCTTCTCGAACCTTGACAAGTTCTTCGACTATATCCCCAGAGACTGCATCGAAAAAATGCAGATGGATGATATCTCGTCCGTTTGCCGCAACGTGGTAAGAATCCCACAGAAAAAGACCGTAGATGGAGACCATTTCTCCTGATTTCTTTTCCTCGGTTGCGTGTGCCCGTAGTTCTGGCAAAATTCGTAATAGGCCAGTTAGCGTTTTCATAATCAACAGGATTTAACAATAAGGTAGTTTGGCTGTAGTCATGGTTCGCGCCTTGATTTGAGCTTGTTTTTCACGACGCTTCTTTAGGGAAGATTCGTAGTTTTCGGGCACTGGGAGTGATGGTCACATTGGATTGGTCCCCTTTGAAGCCGCTGGCATCTTGGACGACGGCTTCTTCGCTTGAGTTGTTTTCGGCGGCATCTTTAACGTTCTCGCTTGTCCGAGCAAAATCCAGAAATGAAGCGAAGCAAGCTTTTGCTAGCAAGGGGCTGTGACAATCCAACGATACCGTTGAACGCAGCTCTCCAATGGCATTTCGCAAGAAAAAAACAACCGTTGTGAACACCTTCTTTGAATACTATAGTGAAGTTGACAGTACGCCTGTCTTATTCTGCAGCAAACCTCGTAGCTACAGGGTGCACATGCCAGCAACCGCGAACTGGAAAATGAAAGCGTTTCTCCATTTGCCAAGAATTTGTTCGGTTGAAAGCGAAACAGAGGAAAGCAACACTGGAACTTACTCGTCGTGAAGTGAACCCTGGTGCTAGATTAAGGCAACGAGAACGTAAAGCGAGCCGGGAAAGTCAGGACCTGCTCCGACGGCTTCCCATGCACCTCCCCATTGCCAGTCGGCATTGCTCTCCTCTTCGCCGGGCTTGGCTTTTGTCGGCGGCGCTGCCACCGTGGCCATCCCTTCGCCCCTCTGCGACTCGCATTGGTCGAGCCCAGGAGGTCACGGCGGCAACGATGGGGAGCAGCGATCGGCATCTCGTAGTGCTCACCGACAAATCTCTTTTGATCCAACAGTTAGCACCCAGGATGAAGGAGTTCCTTCACCCCTGTCGCACAATATTGAGAATATGTGTTTGACTACCAGCAATGTGACCAACGCTCTGGAAATCCGAGTTCGAGTCTCCGGAGACTGGGTTTGTAGGGAAAAAATTGGGGGTTAAAAAAAAATGCCGTGTAGGGTATCTGTGGTATATACTAGGAGGGCCGGAGCACATCCGGGATCGCTGTATGACTTGTCAGTCGCATGTATCTTCTAGCAGCCATTCCAGCCCCTGCTGTCGAGTTTCAGCACTCTGTGCTCATTACGACCGTCAAAACAAGAGAGCGTATTACTTTTTTGAACCGCCAAGACTCGCTCCAGTTGATCACACTACTGCAGACAGACGTTCAGACTTCACTTTAAATGTAGAGCTTCCCCGGGCGCCAGCACGGCCTTGTGCAGAAATCAAATTTGAAAAATCATCTACTTCGTATATCACCAAACACTTGGCAAAATGATATCACAAAGAGCTCAAAGAAGCTAAGGCATCCGAAGCAGCTCGCAAAAGGAGCTAAAGTCAGATTCTTGTTCATAAAGATGTCGAGGAACTTTATGAACGCTCAACGACTCCAAACCCTACTTCCTCTGAGGACTAAGCCCGGGCAGATACTTTGGCTACTATTTGGATTGCAAAATCGATTCGGCCCTTTACTATCGCGGGTGACAAGTAAGTCTCGCTTCTTGAATTCTGTCAACGGATATGTAAAGACGATCAAACCTTGGAAAGCACGAGGAGATGCAGAAATTGTTGCTGCAGAACTGCGTGAAAAATGAAAGGAAGCAATTATAGCAGACTGTGAGTATTACACTGCATCGGCAGAAATTTGGACATCAAAGAGCAAACACTCGTTCATTTCGTTCACACTCCACTACTTGAACAAAAACTTTGAAGTGACGAACTGGGTACTGGGGATTAATTTGCTAGCCAGGAAAACATGATGGGCGTCGCATTGCTAACTGTTTGGAAGAGGTCATGATATGGTGGGGCATTCCGAAAGACAAATGCGTGCTATTTCTTCGTGATGGTGCTTCTAACGGACTCAAGGCGTGTGAAATAATGGAAACCAATTCGATGTCGTGCCTTGCACACTACACTGCCTTCACCTGATTGTGGACTCTGGAATCGTGAAGAAGAAAGCCGGCAAGTCTACGAAAGAGATGATGGCAGCCGCAAAAACAGATAAAGATTTTGATGCCGCTCTTGCGCAAGAAGCATGTGAAGCAGTAGACACTTTTATTAAAGACTCCTGTGAAACTTCTCGAACGGATCTGGATAAGTTACGTGCAGTCGTTGATAAATTTTGCAAGCTGGCAAATTTCTTTAGTCACTCGCCTCGCACAAGATCCTAATATTTTGGGATACGCTCTCTCTTGTAGTAAGTCAAGGATCTCGGTTTTAATATGAAGCGGGTGGCGTCTTTGAAAACACGGATAAAGGCTTCACGCGAAATTTGTTCCCTGGTGCGCAGAAGCTTGACGATAAGATAGGCAGTGGATTGCTTGAGAAATCTTCACGCTAAGACTAAGATGCTTCTGCCGAAAACTGACAGCGGAACACGTTGGAATGGCACGTATGCTATACTTCTGCGCATGCTCGAAATCCGGAACCTATTGGACATGTTTTTTTTTGTATATCGCTCAAACCAGAGAGTTTTCTAATTCCACAGCGGGGCCTGACCGCCAGCCGTCGCCACCGAAGGGCGGCCCGCCGCCCGCCCGCCCCAGCAATAGATCATCAGAAGTCGTTTTGAAAGAATGACTGCTAATGCGGCTCGTACGGCAGTACGAGAAGCTATCGGCTTCAAGAAGTTCCCGCCTTCAGTATCCTATCCAGAGAAGCAGGGGGAATGGCATGCTGTCAGCCTGGTTTAAGATCCCAACAATCACGTGGGTGCCAGAGGTGTTGAACGCCAATCGGGTTCCAGTTTGCACAACAGAAGGGTGTAAGTGTACACCAAAGGTAAAATAGTATTTGCATAGAACTGTTCATGATGTAGAACACACAACTATTTTGTATAACGCAAGATACAGATGCTCCACAGGACGATCTCTACGATCGATGATAGTTACCTTTCGTCATCAAAAGCGGTACTGCTGACGTTTCCCTACTTGCTAACTTATCAAAAAAGTATCTCAGATTTGTTTGACCTCGTGTACGACAGTATGCTGACTACCAAAGGACTGGCGGGTGCAACAGGTAACGTAAATCGTCCTCGACAAAAGCGTTATTATTCGTTGTTAGTTCTAGCATGTTCTGAAATTGAGAAACGCAAAGCTATGGACGCTGCGTATGCCTCGCCCCTGCTGCAGTCTGTGGAGCAATACATGACTAACCACACGTGCTTGGATAGCGAGGCTCTACAAAAGGTTTGACGTAGCCAAACCGAAGTATGCTCCAGATTTCTTCAAGCGCACATGGCATCATCTCAATGCCAAAAGGTTATCAGAGTGGATCTCTCACAGAAGTTCTGTAGCAAGTTGAAAGTGTTTGGGGCTGACGGAAGCAAAGTACAAGCTTCAAGTGTGCGTATGTTGCTTCTTGTACACAATGAAATAGGTCCAGTGATGGCAAGAGGTCTTACTCGATCGGAAAACCACGCGGAAACGGAAGCTATATTACAAGGTGTTGCTGCAAAATTACAAGCGAATCCGGTGGGGAAGAGGTTCTGCGTGTGTGATCACGCTAATGGTATGCGGAACCTCATAAAAAGCTGTTTGGAGATACAGTCGCAGTGAAGCAGGATCCGTTCCATGTCATTCAGAGATTGACAGAAAAAAGGTAGCGATCAAGCTAAGCGGTGTTCGCTTTCAAAGCATCGCTCTAGAGCAATTTACGATGTGGAGAGGAATCTTCGGTCTCCGAGTGCAATGGCTGAAATGTTCGCTCGCTACAGCTATCGCCAATGTGCCGTCGTCAAGTATTCGTGGTCCCGATAGCGAATGGGAGGGCTGTGTCAACAGTAACCTTGCGCAGATACGTCAGGGTGATCTGTTTGTTGAGAAGAGTGACTACAAGNCGGCGGGTACGGTGCGTGTGGTGTCTACAAGTCAACTCGAAGCAATTCACTCCAAACTCAGGAAAAAAAAAACTCCTGGATCGAGTACTTTCCATTGAGGTTGGACTTCGTATATTGGATATATTTCTATTGCAGATTCGTTCTTATTGGTTTGACTGTATGCTAGAACATATATTGACCTTATATCTTTGCATATGCGACCTCAGCATAACATGAAAGTGGGGGCTAGGTTTAGCCGCAATCCAGAATTTAACGGGTTTGACTTCATAACGCTGAGTCGCACCGCTGTCTTATGCCGCGGCATTATTCCTGATTCGCCTCAGCTGGAATATTTCAACAAGTTGCTTACAGCTCGCCAGAACGCAGCCAGTTTGCAGCAAAACTATAGACCAGGTGGTGGAGAAGGTCCTGTCCATCGTCCATGGGAATCATTGTACAACATGATCCCGCTGCATGCAGAGCGATCAGAGGGAAGGCTGCTTCGTGACGACACGGCGCACACCGATATCCTTAAGCTACTATCCGCGTCAAACCAAGGGCGCAAGGATGTGACGCAGCGTGAATTTGTTGACAACCTTGGCCTTGAAGCTGAATACGACAGTCCCGCTGAGTTTACATCGCAGGAGTTCGCCCTGCTGAAATTGCTGCGCTCAGTACAGCTTGCTTCAAAGCAACCGAAGTGGGAATCCTGTGAAATTGTCACAACTGTACTTTACAATACGGCCGTCAGTCAGCTCGACAACCCCAATCTGGACATCAAAAAGCGTGGCTTTCGCGCGATTACTCGGCGGCTTGGCCCTATCAATGAGCAACTCAACCAAAGCTCGGAAAAACTTTGCACAAACAGTTCCCGCGTTTTGATTTTGAAACGACCCCGCTCATCGACGACGAAATCAATTTGCCGAAAGAGAAAGCTCTGCAGGAAGAACTATTCGAATTACTTCGGCTGCCAATTGGCATCAAGCACGTGAAGCAAGTATATACGACTTTGCAGCCCACATATGCACGGGTATTAATCGAAAGAGCGACGAATTTCTAGAGCGTCGGTGGGATTCATTGCGTCGAGCAGTGAGCTACAAACAAGCAAAACGCCAGAGAGGCGAGAGCTCGGTCACCAATAACCTTTTGCCTAGCTCTGCATGTATTCATGCAAATGCTGCAGAGACCGTCACGCAAGTTGATATCGCAACTATTGAAGCTGCCCCCGGACAAAGACCTATATCGACGATTGAGACTTGTACACAGGAGTCTTTGTCGCTGGCTGCAACGCCGACACAGACTCTGATGACGGCAAGCCCCAGCAGTTTACAATGCGCACGCCAACTCCAGACAACTCGGTATGAAATTCTGGACGAGAATACGCTTGATGCTCTGCTGGAGCACGCTGCTAGTTTTCGTAAGGGGGCGCACGGAAAATGGCCGAGTATCGTTGCAAAGTATCAGCAGATGAACCCATCCAGGACCTTGAATTTGAACAAGCTCCGTTGTCGGCTAACAGGAGAACTCACGAGGCGCACGCAACAAACTGTGAATGAAAGCAACTGCACACTAGTAGATAGCTCAACACCGAAGCTGTAATTACAAGCTCAGCGTCTCCTGCGCTGGAACAAACCTCAAACAGTACGGAGCCAGCAGGAAGAGCGTGCACAAGCTGCAACAAACGAAAGCGAGGATGTGGACCAAACAGCACAAACCCAAACTGCGAACATCGTCAGCCAGCCAGAAGGCAGTCCATTACCAGCTGTTTCACTGCTGAATAATTCGTTTTCACAGTCACCCAAACATCTGCATTAATGCACATTAACATCAATAGTAAGCCATAGCACGCTGATAAAGCAACATCGTATAATGCATACTGTACTGAGCACATACCTCTCGGATAGCTCATCCCACACTTGAACCCTATCTGATAAGAATGTCAAAGGATTGACGACGAGGTACCCAGGCAGCTGCAGCCTGTTCTAGGCGCCAGCGACCAGTACTTTAGCATGGCAGCTTTGTGCCGAACACCACCTGCAGCGCGTCGAACGCCGACACAACCAACGTCTGGTACTCCCCCGAGGTCGTGTATATATCGTGCTCCTGTTCGCACGACGCCTCGGTCACGTGTCTGTCCACGTCCACGCACTAGGATGTAGGCTCCAACAACGCCGAGTAACAGCTTATTACTTGCCGTTTGCGGCCTCGCCACCACGTTGACAGGCCTTTGAACTTGGTGCTGCACGCGAGTGAGAATAGCAGTACAAGGAAGTATAGTGGTAAGAACAACGTTCACAGCATGCTCTGGACATCAGGGCGTACTTCAATACGTACTTACACTGTCGGTCGTTCGAGCAGGACGACCATGAAGACCGCCCGTACTTCTCACGGCGGTGGGGGTTTTCTCGATGTTCTTCTTGTCACTTACGGAATTGCAGTATGTGCTCTCTGATTGGTTGCTATTATTGTCGGGGACTCCCAGGATATATTCCAGGATGTGGTGGCTCTTGGTGACTTTTGGTGTCAGTTGGTGGCTTTTGGTCCCAGGATAATCCCGACAATACTGGTCAAGCCCACAGCGGAGCAGCCAACTGCTGAACAGTAGATTACTCTACGGTTCTACTCAAGCCATTTGCAGACGCCACCGATGGTTTAGGTGGACAGAAATGCCCCACGCTCGTTTAGCAGTTCCTGTTCTTCGATCAATCGAGAGAAAACTCAAGAACGACAAAATATTCGAGCCACTATTCGATCAGTCGGCAGTGAGTTGTGCAAATATCGTGTGGACGATCTGATGCATTCAATCCGCAAAACGTTCAGCCAGTTGTTTTCCGATAAATTGAAAGACAAGCTTCCAGAACAATTGCTGTGGATTTCAGAGCTGGATCCCAGATCTGCAGAGCTCAAATATCTCAATCAGAATGAAGCATCGCTTGCGAGAACTCACCTAAAAGCTGCTATCACTGAGATGGTCAAGGAGGTGAGGGAAAACAAAGAAAACGAAAACAGAAACGGGCAGGTTTCAAGCCGGTCGACACCACAATCAAGTCCCGAAAAGGAAGACCTGGAGTGGGTAACAGACGTGTTTTCTGGTGGTATGGATGAATGCATACTGGAGGAGCGCACTGTTGTTGACGAAAAACTGAATGAAAAGTGCAACTCCGAACTATCGCTTTATTTAAGTGATGCACATGGTACGCCTGGAACGGCAAACCCTTCGAAGTGGTGGCCAAACGAAAGGAGCGGAAAATACCCCATTCTGACATCCCTCGCTCGGAAGTGGCTAGGCTGCATTGCAACATCGGTATCCTCCGAGCGAGCATTCTCGAAGAGTGGAAATATCGTAACAACAAAACGCTGTTCACTAGCCCCAGAAACCATTCGCGACGTCTTGTTTGTTAGCGAATACTAAGAGGAGGGAGACGACAATTGCCTAAGCGAAGCGAATGAGCATAGTGACGATGAGGATGCGCAGCGTCATAGTAGCAATTTTGGACGTAGTTGATTAGTGAAATGTGAGCAGAAAAAATGTTGGTTTAAAAGACAACTGGCTTCTGGGGCCGATCGTAAGAAGCTGTAAATTGACAGTGATGATAACTGCAGCAAAGCCAGAGACGTACGCGAGGAATCAAAATGTCAAATGCACGTCTTAACAATGCATAAAAAAAGCGCGCTGCCCAAGTAGCTCGATTGATCCTACACTACTGACCAGTAAGCGTTTTTGATGCTGTCTATGGCCCGGATGCGGCTTCGCAACCAATTTGACCCAGTCACGACTGCAAAATCCTCGTGATATCGTCTCTTGCTCCATGGTTGGAACCAATTTGCGCATGCTGACTGCCACTTCGAATCTGAGAACTCCGTCTTGTGTAGCTGATCAGAAGAGCTTTGTGCGAAATGGTTCGAGTTAGTTCATGCTCTTCCTTGAAATTGATGAACCGCGCAGCGTAGCAGTTGCAACCGCCAACAAACCCAATCAGCCATACTCCGCCACGTAGTAATCCAGCTCAGCTTGGACGGATTCGTGAAAATCGGGCTTGGTGAGCCAGGAAGTAGCCCGATAAAGCTGAGGGAAGTGTCGACATAACTGTGGGGTCTGAACGTGGCAGTGAACAACCGCCGGGGTGCGGCATCTACATGTAGAAACTTGGAAGCTTCTCGGGGTAGCTTCATGTACGAAAAACAGGGGAACGGTGCACATCAACGCGTCCCGTGTCCACGTACATGGCATGTGCGGTGTGCAGACTGCCGACTGCCACAACGTGCTCCAGATAGAACATGTACATGCACGAAGTGATAAGAGTACCCCAGTCGTGACAGGCAAACACAGCGCGAGAAATGTTCAGGAGGTGCAACAGTCCCACGAGGTCGCCCGTCACCTTGGTGACATAGCCCTCGACAGGCCGAACGGCTTGGTCGATACCGTATCATTCACCTTCTCGGCAAGTAAGCGACACCGCCAATGCTGCGCACACGCTCAATCGAGACCGTCGTAGGCGGTGAGATCGACCTCGTTCATGTCGTCGTGGCCGCCGTCCTTGTCCGGGTCCAGCGTCCACGTCGAAGAATCTGAAAGACCTAGCGTAGTGGTTCGCGATATGGCCGTGACTCTGCAAAGCACAATATGGGTATGTGCACGCGATGGTGCTACCCGAACAGCAATGTGCAGACACGAGTGAGATCTTCTTAAGAACCTCATCATCCTGTCGGGCAGCAACGGCAGCAGGTTGCGCATGTCCGTGACGACTATGCTACTGTGCTTGGGCCATCACGCGAGGCAATATCTACACGGTGAAAGAACATGATCACTTGCGTATTCCCCAGCTTCGTAGACTCGAGCCTCGTTTTGAACATACCGCCTTAGTGGACCCGCATGATGTCTAGCGTTTGCACTGATCAAGCCATGCTGCGCTCCGGCATTGGTGTATGTTGTGTTGCCGACGAAAACGTCCCATGGGCAACTCTTGCACTCCTCTCAGTACGGATGTCTGTCGTCGCATGTAGCTGGACAGCGTTTCCCTCCGTAGTGCGCCGAATGCGCGAGTGAGCCACGCGCAAATATTAACCAATTAAGTGTTATTTACTATTTTCAGCCAATCAATACTGTTGTTCGTTACCATTCGTTATTTTTACGTAAAACGACAGATAACGTTATCCGTTTCGCTGGTCAAATAACGGTGAACGTTGAAAGCACTAGTCACGATGCCGCCGAGGCGCAAGCTTCCCCGTCAAGCAGTGACTAAGGCTCCTGCCCCAGTTCCCGGGACAAGAAGAGCAGCACCGGTTTGCCGCACGCTAGAGACCAGGACGCGCAGGCGGAGAAGGTGTTGGTTTGGGAAGCTTCACTCTGAACCACTTCTACTTCCAGAACATTAGCTCCAGCTCCAAGAGGGTCTCTGTTACCCTGCGTGACTGATACAGTACCCATGGTAACGTATATACAAGTACTTATAGTTACGTATCAATCGGTCGTACGGATAAAGTGTTGGCATCTGAACAGAAGCAATGGCGAGCAAGACCTGCATTATAACCAGATTATGAGCAAAACCTCAGCGCCTGGAAAGGACTGAACCGTTACGCGGCAGACTATCCAGTCGGGTAACGACATGCATCGCGACCTGTTAAGGTAACCATCGAAATTCCTACTATTTTCTGTGTGGTGGACCTGTTGAACTAATGGATTTTGTGAATCTCGGTAGGGGTGTGCTTCGTTTAGAGTCATACAACACGCATCATGGCAAGAAGATGCAAACACGGGAGGCTATACCAACCTCAATGAAATCCCACCGCGAAAATATGTCTGCAAGAGGCTGCAGCGACAGGAATCTTTTCGGGGACCGTTATTCTAGTGTCTATCTCATTTGCTTATGCCTCGGTTGATTGTGTAGGTTCAAAATGCTTCAAAGACAACACATCGAGTCTGAGCGAACTAGTCGACGCGCGTCGGGGGTTGACGAGGAGTACGATGAGTACACAAGGTTGATCGTGGACATATCCAAGCGTGTGGAGAAGATCACGCTGCAGCAGCCGGAGAAGTAGGAAATCGAAGACAAGAAAGCCGAATTGCTTGCTACAACTGGTGCAACACTTTGTACCGCAGCGGATTCTTGAGTTCGACAACGGATGGAGTGTGGCGGTGGTAAAAGTGAGTGCATAGTGTGGAAGTTGGAATTGATGTACACTTGTTTAATATCTCGCCAAATTGGCCACTGTTTTATATTTGTGATTGATAGAACTGGTTCGTACTACAAAGCAAAGCCTAAAAAGCAGAAAACGACAACGATGGCGACGAGCGAGCTTGACATCAAGGCGCTGTTGGCCCGTGCCGATAATTGGAACTTGATCAAGAGAAACTAGCGGAAAGGAAACAAAAGCGTATCACCAAAGAAAAGTAACTCCAATTGCAGCGTGAAACACTAAACGAAAAAGCGCGTTACAGCAACTGCGTCTACAGCAGCAAGAACAACAGATTAGAGCAAACGCCGTGATGATCAGTTCCAGAAGCTATTACAGCTTTTGATCACCACAAGGGTAAACACGCATAAGAACATAAACAGTTATCTGTTTAGGTACCACGCAGGTATATATACCGATTGGTGGTGGTGCTAATCCAAAATATACGCTGTTCGTGTTCATCCGCAAACACGTGGTGCAGTTCGTCAATAACACGGCAACTTGGTAAATCTGGGCTACACGCTTTTCACCAATCTTCATTTGGTACTTGCAATCGATCAACTTCCAGTACTGGTCGATTTGGGTGTAGACCGCCCGACGGTGACACGAGCGCTGCTCATGGTTTTGTTCACGATGGCTTGGCTAGAGGACAGCTTACCGCGGAACAGCAAATCAGACTGGTCCGTGGTCCACGCAACTGTGGTACGTTTTGCCCCCCCCCCCAATGGATGCTGTTTTCCGTTCCGGTTAAATCAAGGGTGGGGAGTTAAAAGCTCCGGATTTTACAGTCAAGAAATAGCTCTGGTAAGCGAAAGAAATATTCTTAAAGATACTACTGAATAGTGTAGAATATCGTACAACTCAGCAGGGGCTTGGAGATCATCACACAAACATGGTGACTTTGACCACCTGATTTGCCGTATGAAATTGACTTCTACCCATCAAAAATGGTCTGCCTAAACTGTGATAAATGAATCAGATTTGTTTATTCTTGCATATTGTATGTGCAATTCTATACGCAGTTTAATTGGCTAAAAACACAAAACAGATTAGTATTTTCATGATGGGAGGCGTGTTAGTCCTACTTAATGGCCAGTGTGAGACTTGGATGTATGCAAGAGTAGTATACAGGTCTAAGATGTGTGCTACGCTACAGATCGATTTACTTCCAACCCAGCATATTTTTGCCGGATATTTATTCGAGAAAAGATGCAAAAAAAATGGGACTACCGCGAAACTGGTATATTCGGGTTGTTCAAATATCATGCTGTGGTAATTCCAGTGAATACGCTGCTCGAAAAGTGTTTATTGAGTTGTATTTTTGTTGCCTTGAACAGCGTGGTAAGCAAAGTAGGGTCGTCGAAACGAAACTTTACTTCGAGATTGCAGGCGAAGCTTCAGCGGTAATTCCTGTCGTTCTCGTAACTGCAGACAAGCGCGTTTATGCCTTTCGATCTAGCGACTGGTTCGCTTGAAGAAAAGCATGTATAGGAACTTACAAAACCTAAATGTTCACAACCGAAGTATTGTTAACGATTGCGCGAATATAAATGAACCTGTGAGTCTCCGCTGAGCGAGACCATAACCTACAGCGCGTAAATCGAAAATATTGTTGTGTTGCCGCGGCTCGCTACGGGGAAAAACATGTAAATAGAGAGATTTCGCACAAGCAAACCTCCATCCTTTGCCTCACATCTTTGTTTAAAACAAGTTTGATCACCTACTCTCCACACCAGAATCCCTGGGATTCCGTTTGTGGGGGAATCCTCTCTATGCAGATGCCGCTAAAAAGAAAAAAAAAGTGAAAGAAGCCCGTCTGTCTGAAGTCGATGTGACTTTCTCCGAGAAGGATGCTCTAGCTGAGGCGCTGCTAGAGACGATCGAAGAGTATCGATACGAGAGAGCGC
>LGTU01001273.1:0-18030 GCA_001314425.1 Phytophthora pluvialis | reverse complement strand
TGGTACCAAGTACCCCTTCTGTCAAGGTGACACGTAGTGTGGCTACACTACGTGCGACCTTCGTGTAACCCCGCTACACGTTCTATTTGCCGGTGGCTTAATGTTCAATACAGTTTGAGTAACCATTTGTCCAGCTCCACCGCCATAACCGTGATGTCCAACTGGTTTGCTGCCAAGGTTTGATTCGACCACTAAATTCCGGGGATACCAGAATGCCTAAACCAGATGACTTCGACGTCGCGGCAGTCCAGTAACTCAGAGGTATGGGTTGTTTTTTTCGTTTCCAGGATCAATCCCACTGGGATTTCTGATCCTGGATGTCTTCGTCTGTATGTAGTTGAGTATCTTGAACAAGTAAAATGTATGGGCTGTTGCTTCCATTTCGCCTTCGCCAGGCGCTCATTCATTGGCATCGTGATTAAGCTGCAAAGCCCCGTAAATTTGAGATGCAAATGTTTTGGTCTGATTGCCTAGCCTGGATTGTCTCGGACGGTCTCGTATTGGTGCAAACAGTTGCGTAATGTTAAATAAGTCACTGCAATAATCTCCGCTTGGAGTCGGACGCTGTGGAGCTGTTACCCTGACCATATTAGTATTTGGGTGAGTTTGAGACCTCGTGAGATGCCATTTCCGTAATCTCAGTTGCTTCTCTTCCAGGGATAATTACTTCGAGCAGTGCCCGTAGTCCAGTTGAGGCTGCTTGTCAAAGTAGAGTATGGGGTTTAGGCTATTGTGCGGTCATTTCGAAAAACAGAGATATTCTCCCCATTGTCGTCGTTGGGGCTGGTTGCTGATTCATAATGACTTGGATTTCGGCAGTGTAGATCGTGGCCACAATAATCATGCGGGTCAGGGATTTTCTTTCCGGTTTTCTGCAGAGTCTAAGGAGCTGAGAGTTTCCATAATGTTGTTTATCAGTCAACTACGTCTCCGAATCCTAGAGGTTGAAGACCTCGAAGCCATCCGCTACCTGGAGTTCAAAGTTTCGAATGCATGCTCTGATCCAGTCTGCATTCGCAGTGCGTTGGTCTTCTGCTGCTGACCAACAAAATGATTGAGACTCTGTAGTAGCCATTCTAGTCTCTCCTCCTTACTCCAGGTGTTCATATGGGCCTCCGTCATGTCGCCCAGTATGAATTCCGGTGGCGAAAATTGTTGCAACAGTGATCTGAGAATATTGGGTGCAACCAGGACCTTTCCCTTTCGGTTCTGAGGGTGACATCGTCGGAAAAGGCTCATCCGTGCGTCGTTCCCATTCCGGCATCATTTTGTTCCACTCAGCTCGAATTTGCTTCAGAAGAAATCTGATACTAGTGCTGTTGTCTGGCTCTCCTATACAGCGCACCACTCCGGTATACTCCTCCGTTACACTTGTAAATTGTCGAGCGGTGGGCGCTTTCTGGCCCTCGAACGAGTTGTTCTCCGACCATTGGGAGCCGCTGTTTGGCGTTGATCACGTGTTCGATGGCGTAAATGTTTCCTGAGACTCGCGGTTGAGCAGTTCACCTTGCCAAGCACAAAGTACCTCCCTGGTAATGTCGTACTGGAGATACCATTGTATCACCCCGGTAGAATTGTCCATGTTTAAGTCTCGAAGAGCTTGCCTATGAGTGGGAACAACTCCACCCACACCTGATGATGCGAAAACAGTTAGTTCCACTAAATTTCTTCCTGTTCGATATGTTCTGCCTGCGGTTTCGCCGTTTCTGATCTGGCTGTTTCCTGGGCGTCTAGTGACTGACTGTCCTCCAGTTCTCCCATAGGGAAATCTTCGACATACTGTAGTACGTAGAGGAATAAGTATCGGGTTCCTCTGCTTTTGCTTTCACAATTACATTGGACGGAGACACGACTTCTCTCGGCGAGAAACGAAGCCAATAGTAATGGTTTATCCGGGAAATCAGTATTATTGTGAGCCTTGCGTCTTTGAATCATTTGATGCAGTCCTCGCGTAGTCTAACCATCCATTGGGCAGTCTCACTCGGTCTGTAAACCCTTTCTTTCACCGTGATGAACTTCTTTCCGGCGCAGACTCGTTTCTCAGTCGTGCGCAATGAAAAGAAGGTTTCATTTTAGCTTGCACTTGCCTTGACCACGTGGGTGTTTCGATGGAGAATTTTTGCCAACATTCGTAGAGTTATAGTGGTGTGTGGTATTGCAGCACCCACAATTCGTCAGTTGTGGATACAAGCAAGCAACACAACAATAGCCGAGCTAGTCGGCCCGTGTTGGCCTGCGCTGGGTTGTCCCCACGCGGTTCGGCCCTTCCGGGACAGTGGCGTCTCGCTTCCGCCGAGACCAAGCACTCATGCCAGTCATAACACAGAGGTCAGCTGACCTGGCTGCCTCTGGCTCGTATTCCCCGTGTCCTCCGCTAAGGAGCGGGCGACGGCGCGCTGGTATTTTGACAGGTCACCGAGAGCAATGGCTTCTCGGTTAGAAGTGTCACGTGCATGGGCTTATCCGGCATACCGGCCCGCCGAATTCGACGGGACTTGTTCTTCACGCTTGGCGAGACACACCCTCCACGTGTCGACTTAGTTCTCTTGGTGCTATCTGTCAACACTCTACAAGCTATGCCTCTCGAGTGTCAACGGCAATCATAATCCAGCCCGTGCAGGGACTTACCGGACAGTGTACACTTGTCTTGGACTTGTAAAGAGTTACTTTGTTTGTTTGTTATCTTCCGGGTGCTCCCGAAGGGCTCCAGCTATTGCTAACTATGTCCTATACAAATATCAAATTAAATGAGTGCTTCCGGATCTCAACCGACCCTCCACGAAGATCGCAACGTAACCACCCGAACTCAGCGGCCAACTGAGCCTTATCAGCCGAGTAGCCAAGCAGCCGAGTTCGCCCAGCTGACTTCGAACTAGTCTGATAGTACCGTAAGTCTCGATTAGGTACGGGTTGTGGTCCACTCAACTTGGCATTCACTACACCACATGAATCCTACCTGCGCCGGTCAATATATCCGTCTCTGTTCGTTTTGGATATCCCAATGTCATTGTAGTGGCGTCTGAGGGCTGCCTCAGATTGGTTTGGCGTGAGCCCCATACTCTGACGTCGCGATAAAGGCAATCAAACACGTGAATACCGCGGACATGGCGCTGGTGCAATTTACTGGATACCAACGCATTCGACAATGGGGTCTTGAAGAGATTGAAGCGCCTCCCAATGGCAATTGCCAGTACTACAGCGTCGCAAGGGCACTACTGCAACGAGACTGCAAGGAGCCTGGAGGGGAGAAACGGCTAGAAACTCTTACGAGTAAACTAAAAAAAGGAATCGCTGTGGGAGCAAAACATTTTTATTTAAAGAAGAATTTCTACACGACGAGAGAATGCAGATCCTTCAAGCTCAGTATAAGGAAAAATACGACCTCGTTTCTCCTTCACTTACGTCGAAATCAGCTTTTCAGCCTTTTCCATTTGTTGCGATTTGACACCGAGTTTGCTGAGGATTTCCTCCGCAGTCGACTTACCCTCAAGCGCGAGCTCCTTCTCGACTGTCGAGGTAGTATCAAGTGCCTGATACCTATTCGGTAGTTTTTGTTGGGCCTTTCCTGCAGGGAAGTTTCGGCGTAGAATTACGCGGGGCGTTGTCGACCTCGAACTAGTTGCGGAGGATTTGCTCTTCGCCTGGGTAGAAGTGATCTATTTCCGACTTTGCGGCACCGTTTGACATTGCGTGTGGTCGCTTACAAGCTCTGGGCTACGTGGACTTCCAGAAGACCGTAACACTGTTGCGGTGTTCGCTTCACTATAGCCCTCGGTTAGTAATGAACAAACGCGGATGATTCCGGGGCTTTCACTTCTTGCCATAGCTGTTCTAGCTCTGCTAGGCTGGTTATGGTGGAGTCTTTGCGCAGCAGGTGTGCAATATCGGTGGCCGAGATGGTAACACAGACGCTTGCTTCCACTGGTTCTCAGGCATATTGCATCGGTTGCGGTTGTGTCCATTGGCTCCACATAGGAAACATGGGTGTGAGGCTTTGATGCTGACGTGATGCACCAAGATTTTGACTCCATCCCAGTTTGTAAATCGCTTGCCAGGAAACTTGGGCACCCTGGCCAGCGAAAGAAGATACCCCAGATATCTGCTTGCATCGGTAAGCTCCCATTTGGTGGTTCCTGCGAAGTCGAGTAAGTTCCAGAGAAGTTCTGTCAAATGTAAGCATCGATAACTGCTTCGGCCATACATCGCGATACGTTAAGCAATAGTAAATGGTAGCGCTCCCTTGGGCTTTCGTTCTTCACGCCATCAGCTCCAACTTGGCATTTCCAGATAGGACTGGGTCCTGTTTGTCCCCTGGTCTGGCTTTCAACGACTTCCGAGTGTTCGTTGACTAGCGGAAAGGTTCGATTGCGGAATGGTAGTGAGCGGACTTCTTGGCTCCATTTGGATGCAAGTTCACGCGCCCAGAAAATGATGTGCACTGCATGAACGTTTTGGTCGTAATAGTCTTGTTTGGCCTCTTGGAGGAGCGAGACGATTTTCTTCTTGTCATAGCGGCCATACTCCGTCCCCATCGTAAGCATTCTCATCAGTCGTGCCCTGGTCTGAATATCGGGGTAGACTGGGAAATCTGCCTGTAATTTAATGAACAATTCTCCCTCGACTTGGACGTGGATGGTGTTCTGGATCTTTCTAAGAGCTTCATTGCTGCAGGTATATTTCAGGAAATGGGGAGCTTTGAGCATAGAATTGTTCCTTCAACTAGTCCCTGGATAACTTTCGTTTCAGCACTAGTTGGCTTGCGTAGTTGAGTCGGAAATCCACATGTGGTTTCACAGTGTCGTCTCAGAGCTGTGGTGTCTTCAGCAGGATGTACTGTCTTCGGGAAGCGGAAGAGCGATGAGAGATCGGCATTCATGTCGACATCTTGGTCTCCCGCAGCAGGAGAGTTACCTTCTGCTCGTTGGGCCCAAATATTTGCCATTGGCTGCATCGTCACTTGTGCCGTCGTGATTCGGTGTAAAAATGACATCTACCAGCGATCTGCGTGACTTGTAGATGGCTCCCGTTAGGTCATATAGGCGCCTTTTCCACTTTCGAGTGTTTACGCGACCGACTTTGGCATCCTGTATGAAGAGACGGAGTAGTAGCGCTGTTTCCGCGTCCGTGAGCTCAGGATAGTGCTTTTTGCAGTCCTCCAGCGGCTCCGTAGGGTGCGTGATGGAGATCTGGGCAAACATGTGCAAGATATAGTCCATGGCACTTTCGACCTCTCTGGCTGCTTGAAACTTCATATATCTGCTTTCCGCGTGAGGGTAGTCGAACATTTCCGCAAAGGTCTGGTTTTCTTCTTCTTCAAATTGGGGAGGGTCCGTTTAGTCCTCAGCGGGTTCGTTCGACTTCATCTCCTCGTCTCGGTCAGGCGAAGAAAGCGCGGGTGGCTTTCTTCGTCTTCGTCTCTTCATCACACTCTTCTGTAGGGACTTCCGACCCGAGGATCATCAAGGTGAGGATCTACGTTTGCTGTCGCTGCCATCAGGGCCGGGGTTTTCGCAGTCGTCTTTGCTTTGCCGACGTTTGGCTCCTGCTACTTGCTCCGGCATGTAGCTGTCTTCGTCACTTTGTGTCGACTTGCTCAGGTCGAACACCACGGGGGGGGGGGCTTGTCAGAAGGTTCGTTCTTGGTCTGCATGAAGGTCGTCGAGCGCTGACGGCTTCAAATACAGGCTTCGATACTTTAATCAAGAGTCCGCGTTGAGATATTCTCTCTTTTTGTAGGCTCTGTCGTTTCGTGTGATTCACTCCCAGGTAATAGATGTTTCTCGGCGGGCTTGCGTCTGAACGGTCGGCCACTGAATTGGAAGTACTATCAATCTACTGGTGGTAAACCAAGCTGGAGATGGAGGGCCTTGCTCTCCCCACACCCGCTAGACTAAACCAACCCTACAAACTACTTATGACCGCCCATCTAAAAGCCTTTCCGCGTCGTCCTTGAAGACTGCTGCGGTGCTTGTGGGTCTTGATCTCTTCCGTCTTCCGGAAAAAAAGTAATTTTCGCGTCGCAGGCTCCTCGAGAATGTTCCATTCCCAATGAAGACCATTCTCCCTTTGCTGGAGCAGCACCAACTGTGCTGTATCATTCATCTCTTGTTGTGGCTTTCCCCATACTCTTCCGGGGCTCATCACTGCCCACTGATATTGCTGTTGAAGCGGTGGGGGTTGTCGTAATTGAAGCGGAACGTCCTCCATGATTTCTCCTCCAACCTTCATCTCGGGCGGTGGTAGGAGGATTGTGGTTGCCCATCGTCTCGGTTTCGCGTACGAGTGACGCGGTTGCTCGGGCCTTTGCGGGATGTGTTGAAACGCATATTCCGCTAGGCCTGTCCTTTGGGCGTTCAGTTGGCTTAGGTTTTGGACTTCTAGGTGGTCGTACTTCTGCGGTTTAAGTATTTTCCAGTCCAGATCTTTAATCCACGGGTTGTTTGCCACATGGACGTCCCCAAAAATGGTTGCATTTCCGGAGGACAGTATGTTGCTTCTGCGGGATGGAGTGGTAATGCTATGTCATAGTGTACTACACAATCGTCGCCTTCCCACCAACTGAGCGCCTTAGTGACGTACTTGTCGTGGATGTCCCGCATTCTGCGTTGATTTGGATCTGCAATTAAGGAGGAGCTATCCGCTGACCCAGCGAGATCATTAACTCCGTGCCGGGGCTCCGCCGTGAACGTGCGAGGGATCGTTGTTCGGTCGCCGTAAGTAAAACCACTTATTTCCAAGTATCACTAACGGCTTTTTTAGGTTATTTTGGTGGCGGATACCTTGGTATGGTACGGCGTTTTAGCTTTAGTTAAAGCCCTCGTTTGCGCCCAGATGCCTAGTATTTGCGGGATGACAGGGACTTGACTAGAAGACCCCACCTTTTGAGTCAAAATCCAAAAAGTTTGTTTTAGATAGTGGTTTGCTTCCTGAACCCAAAACACCCATTTGAAGCTGAAAGAGAACTCTAAAAGGTCCCAAAAATTATACTCAAAGTCTAGACAGAAAAATTTAGCAACAGTTGGATGCACACAAAAGTATCACTAAATTGTTCCCATCTACTCCAAAGTATCACGACTTGTGCACTCAAACCTCTGCCTCTTTGCCTTCATCGCCAGACTTCGAGCGCTTGACCTTAGCCGCTCCGAATCCGTAGAAACGTGCTGGCAGAGGGCCTGGGTTTGTCGATGTACTGGTTGTCCAATACGTCGTATACTCAGCACGTAGTCTGTCCCACGTGAAGGCTGGAGGAATTAGCGTGTAATCATCGTGAGAGAAGTACCGCCGATTCACCGCCAAAGCCTTCTTCAGGCGCACTCGTACCGGCACGCTATCACCAACAATACCCGCAAAGTCAGTAAACCACTTAGCCAAGCGGTCCTCGTTGATAGCGGATGCATTGGTGTTGTCGGTGTTTCCGTGTTGCTGTGGACAGATCTGGCCATCGCGTACCCTCGTTCTGTGCAAATGTAGCGTTCTGTGGCTGACGCCAAACACGCTCTCAAATCCAGACTTACACACTCGACCGAGGAATGGCACCACGTAGGGAAAGCGCTCGCGCTTACTAGTTATCTTCTCGGACAGCGCAACACTTATCGCTAAGCCGGTCAAAATGGCTGTATGGTGCTCGGGCTTCGTCATCTTGCTTAAGGAGTCAACGAGGTGCGTGGTCTGGGCGCATTTACCGAGAAATCAGTGCTTCTTGTAGCACCCAATACCCTCCAGCCGCAAAACCGTGGATGATACAGCCTCCGTGGTGTCTAGTAATGCGACCAATCCGTCGACAGACTCATCCGTGGACTCCCCAGTGTCGTCCCCACCGCTTCCGCTCTCTGATGAACCACTAGCAGCCCCACTCCACTCGTTATCTTTGTTGCTCGCCATCGCCAACCTATCCTCCGACGGGGGCTATTTTGGTTTCGCAAAATCTAGCTCCCATGTTTTTGAAGGAGAGAGTGAAATTATTATGGGAGTCTAAGTCTGTCCAATGCCTGCGGTTTAACATCCGTGTGCGGAGCACGCGGTGTTAAACCCAGAACCTAGCAGTGTCGTTCTACCAAACGGAGGTGAAGCTTGCGAGCAGCAGCGGACTTAGGGTTCCGTCACCAGCGAGCCGCCAGGGTTTCTTGGGACCGCGCGGAGCACGTATCATGGCGGTATTGATAGCCCACGTCATCCGTCCTCTTTTTTCTAAACATATTTAAAAACATGGGCGGTAGATTTTGCTATAATTAACTCAAGTGTTTATGCATCCCTAACCCTTATGGAAACATGGGCTGTAGCACCAGCCTTTTGGTTTTTGCGATTTTCTCGGCTCAACGAAAACCAGTCATGGCGCCCTGTCCCAACTTCACATGGCTTTTTCGAAAAACCTCATAAACAGGTTAGTGATACTTTTGAGAAAAGTGGTCTCAAATGGTCATTCCGTAATTAGAGAGAGGATCAGATTGTCTATTTACAAACTCATGTGCAGGATATCTGAAATTTCGTGAGCCAGGTGATAAGCGCTGGACCGGCGCTTATCACCGGCAGCCGGTGGCTTCCGCTCCGGTGGCTTTACGTGACCGGATCTCACTCGTGGTGGGATCTTTCTTAGCTCCTGTTGCAGAAATTTTAGGCAGGCACGTAGCCTTGGTCCTTGAATTTTTCTCTCAGGACGCCGATGTTCTCTCTTTGCTATCGCTCGGATGTGACGGAGTGTTGCCTCCCAGTAGTTGTTCACGCTGCTGAGGTCGGTTAACTGAGCTCCTCGGTAAACCACGTCGTCCCGTGTCATCCATAAATGCGTTTGGCAGATCGTGCTCAGAGGTCTGGAAAAAAAATTCCGTACTACTAAAATAAGTATTTTTAAGTTTAAAACGGATTAAGTTATTCAAAATTCATTTACAATACAATATTATATATCACCAAAAATTGCAATAAAATATACAAAAGTAAAGAGCAAGTCGTGAGCGAACTGCTGGTCGCCAGTAGCCCAGCTATTCCACACTAATCATGTTGTACTGCAAATACTATACTGAATACTTCATCTCAGATAACTAGAAAGAAATGGCTAGAAGCTATCGAGTGGGAAAGCAGGATGCTGTCTTTCGTCTTCGCATTCTGGCACTTGCAGAAGCACCAACTCTATTCATCACAATGGCAGCGAACAAGGACACCTCCGCCTACTTTTACGATATATATTTTCCTAATTTTTTAGGATGCTAGTGACTCAGAGCAGCTTTAATACAGAACCGTATTGCAGTAATTGCGCCAATTTTTATTATTGTTTGTTGCTGAACTGCAGTCATTATTACTGGGGTGCTTGGCAAGCAATCCAGTATAGTACTGAATTGGAGAAGGCCTGATCGTGCTGCCTATCGTCCACACTCTGTTCTACGTCTCCGTCAAGTCTTCTACGTCATCCGGATATCGCTCCTGTAGTTCACGACTTCGTGTCCTTGATACGGGTGGCGGGCGCCTACTCGCACAATGTCTTTTGAATTCTGGAAGCCGGTCCATCGGCCATCGCTCCCCCGTCCACTGCGAAACTAGCTAGGTCCAGCATTCAGCTGCACATGGGCACCAGTGAGTGGTAGTTTCTACTCTTCCTTCACATCGAGTGAGCTTGGGGCAGCTTCTGCTCTCCGGTCTGTTGCTGTAGAACAAGTTGAGTTGGTGCGTCGCCACTCGATATCCTGTCCACACTTGGAACTCTGTCAGGTCATTCCATAATGCTGACAGCGTTGTCTAAAAGCATAGTAATGTCCAACACATTTACGACAACTTGTCAAAAATGAAGACGGTAACGTATTATGCCCTCGACAATTTTGTGTCCATTTCGGCGCGAGAAGTAACGTTCGTTGCGTTGAGCGTGTTGCCTTTTTAACCACAAGTCAGCAGTAACGCTGCTGTACTGCTGCACACCACCGAACTTGCGCGAGAGCACGTGCATTGGTGCGAGTTGAAGGGGCCAGGTGCGGCTGAAGCGTGACTCGTTGAACTGCCTATTTATCCCATGCACTTCCCCGTGTGCATTCTTGTGTACCAGCGGCAGCCGTCCACCGAGGAAGGAAGAGTGTGCAGCGATCGCCCTGAGCTTGATATATCTGTGGTGATGACTTACAGACTATTTTCTGGCGTGCCGGCTACAAGCATGGCATTATTACTGCTACCGCAGTGACCTTTACCGTTTAGCGAGTCTGTCAACGGGATATTGCTGCTCACACTGCTCAACAGCAGCGCTTCTTCTGCGCGGGTCTAGCTTTCCGCACCGGCTGCGTCTACGAGCGTAGGAGTATGCCGCGCTATAGTGTGCAAAACGGTATTCGCCGGCGGCTTCATGCACCAGCGTCCAGCACCGGAGCGAGCGCGGACACTCTGCGAGAACGGAAATGTCGGCGCGACCTCATTTGCACAGCGCTGTTCCAGGCGTCAGCTTGTGGATGTTGACTCCTGGGCTAAGACAGCCAAGGGTCTGGCGCGGCATCCGTGCATCTTGAGGTCAAGCAGTCCGTGTCGACGGCCGGCCGGAACGTTTGACAAGATCAGCCGTGTAGTGCCCGTCAAACTTTGACTCAAAGGACGAGGTGGCTGGTGGGTATCCCCGCGCGGGTGGACCACAAGTCCTGGTTGTAGACTGCGTGTCTGTCGTCGGCGAAGCGCGGGACCCGACCGATGCAATGTCTCGTTGTATCGCTTGGGGTCGCCTACCGCCACTGGAGTGACTCCAGTGGTGCTGGTGCATGCACGCTTGCCCATCCATCTCGTCGGTCGACGGACGATACACCGGGGTGTACATGTATCGCATACTGCCACCGGATTCCAATTCCGCCTGGCGCACGCACTTGCAAGCAGCATTAGGCGATCGAGCAGCGGCGATCTCTTCCGCGCGCCCCTCTATCCGGCCGACCGGATCGTGGCGCCAAGTGGCAGCAGCTTTGCCGCTGCAGCACCGCAAGGCCAGGAGCTCCGTTAGGAAGCCGCGCAAATGTATGTGTGCGCGACTGGCGCGGGATGCACTGTCTCACCTGGCACAATCGGCGCTGATCAGTCCGGATCAGATGATGGCCACCAATCGCCGCACGATTGAACCACATGAGCTTTGCATTCGTCTTCATCGGCGACTATCGCGATGGATACCGTGGGTAGACACTGCCTACACTGTAGTAGACAGAATAGTAGACTCTACTATCCAGATAGACTGAGGCCTCGCTCTCGGCTTGCCTCGGAGGTGGCAGTCGAAAGGGAATCAGCAGCAGTCCAGACCGCGTTGCGACGCGCGCTCGGTTGACGCGCATCTTGTTGGTGCATGTACTGTACCTCGTGCACGGTTGACGATCCCACTCTGGGACGTGCTGCGAGAGCAATCGGGTCCGCGGGATTGCTCGCACGCTTGCCGCGCAATCGGGACCGCGGGATTGCTCGCCAGCTTGATGTTGTCTATGCGTCTGCCGCCGCCGTATCGGCTCGCTCCTTTCATCATTTTTGAATTGGCTCGCTTCAGAACAAGTCCTCCTCCATCGCTTGCACCGAGAAGGCAAGCAGCACTGCTTTGACCTTTGGTCGAGAGCTCATACACACAAGGATGTCCTCGAATTCGGCGCCGCTCAACTTGGAGTCGGGCAAGGCCATGCTGGAGCGCGGCCCAGAGGCGCTCAACCGCTACCTGGCATCGAGCTTCGAGCCGGCCATCGGCAGCGAGATGCCGCAGTTGGAGGTGCGCTACAAGAACCTGTCGGTGACGGCCGACATCACGATTACCGAGGACGTGACGGCCAAGTCGGAGATCCCGACGCTGTACAACACGGTCGCGCGGTCGCTGGCGCGCATGTCGCCCATGCGGCGCGTGGTGCGCAAGGAGGTCATTAAGAACGCGAGCGGTGTGTTCAGGCCGGGTACCATCACGCTGGTGCTGGGCCAGCCAGGTTCCGGCAAGTCGGCGCTGATGAAGATGCTGTCGGCGCAGTTTCCCGTGGAGAGCAACATCACGGTGGAGGGCGAGATCACATACAATGGCGTGCCCCAGAAGGACGTCAGCAAGTGCGTGCCCCAGTTCGTGGAGTACGTGCCTCAATCGGACAAGCACTTTGCGACGCTGACGACCCGCGAGACACTCGAGTATGCGCACAAGTTTGTCGGCGCGGGCCTCGCGGAGAAGGGTGGGGAGACGTTCACGAAGGGCTCGGTGGAGGAGAACCTGGCGGCTATCGAGGCGGCCAAGGCGTACTACAAGAACTACCCGGACGTGGTGATCGGCCAGCTGGGTCTTCAGAACTGTGAGAACACGATCATCGGTAACGCGATGCTTCGCGGTGTGTCTGGCGGCGAGCGCAAGCGTGTGACGACGGGCGAGATGGAGTTCGGAATGAAGTACGTGAGTCTCATGGACGAGATCAGTACGGGCCTGGATAGTGCGGCGACGTACGATATCATCTCCACGCAGCGCAGCATCGCCAAGACGCTGCACAAAGCAGTGGCGATCTCGCTGCTTCAGCCTGCCCCGGAGGTGTTCGCTCTGTTCGACTACATCTTGATCATGAACGAGGGCGAGGTGATGTACCACGGTCGGCGTGAGGATGTGGTACCGTACTTCGAGAACCTGGGCTTCAAGTGCCCTGCGGGCCGTGATGTTGCCGACTACCTTTTGGACCTGGGTACGCGTATGCAACACCAGTACGAGGTTCCCCTTCCTATGGTCATGACCAAGCACCCCCGTGCCGCGAGTGAGTTCGCCGAGGCCTTCACCCACTCTCGAGTGTACGCGGAGCTGGTTGGCATGATCGAGGCCCCGATGGAGCCCGAGCTGAAGAAGCACATGCGTGAATACATGGACCCGGTGAAGCAGTTCCGTCGGTCTTGGTTCCGGAACATCGGCGCTCTGACCGTTCGTCACATGACTATATTGTGGCGTAACAAGGCGTATGTTGCGAGTCGTGTCGTGATGACGTGCTTCATGGGTTTGATCTACGGCAGCACATTCTACAACGTCGATCCAACGGACGTGCAAGTGATGCTAGGTGTTATTTTCCAGGCGGTGCTGTTCATGTCGTTGAGTCAGGCTTCGCAGATCCCCGTGTTCATGGAGGCTCGTGAGATCTTCTACAAGCAGCGCGGCGCGAACTTCTACCAGACGCTGTCGTACGTGGTTGGCTACTCGATTGCGCTGATCCCGCCGTCGTTGTTCGAGATTATTATCTTCGGTTCGCTGGTGTACTGGATGTGCGGCTTTGTCGCGAACGTGGGCGCGTACATCATCTACCTGGTGCTGCTAACGCTGACGAACCTGGTTCTGTCGACATGGTTCTTCCTGCTGACGGCGCTGTGCCCAAACCTTGATATCGCGAAGCCGATGTCCACGTTCTCGATCGTGTTCATCGTTATTCTTGCTGGTTTCGTGCAGCCGAAGAGCGAGATTCCCGACTACCTGGTGTGGATTTACTGGATGAACCCCATCGGTTGGTGCATGCGAGCGCTATCCGTGAACGAGTACCGTTCGTCCAAGTACGACGTGTGCGAGTACGGCGGCGTGAACTACTGCTCCGAGTTCAACATGAACATGGGTGAGTACTACCTGGCGCAGTTTGGCGTACCGTCAAGCAAGACGTGGCTGTGGACCGGCGTTGTCTTCATGTTCTTCTTCTATGTGCTCCTGTTGGGTGTCAGCACCTACCTCCTGGAGTACCGCCGGTATCTGACACCGACCAACATCCAATTGCTGCCGAAGGAGATTGAGGACGAAGCTCAGGAGGACTACGCATTGGCCATGACGCCGAAGTCGAAGAACAAAGACGACGCGAACTCGGACACGTCTCACGACGACGTTATGGTAGCCGTTCCACGGCGCGAGAAGAACTTCGTTCCGGTGTGTATCGCTTTCACAAACCTGTGGTACTCGGTGCCGGACCCGACAAACACGAAGGAGACCCTCGACTTGCTGAAAGGCATCAGCGGATACGCGACGCCAGGCACGTTGACGGCCTTGATGGGCTCCACTGGTGCAGGCAAGACGACGTTGATGGATGTGATTGCCGGCCGTAAAACCGAGGGCACGATTAAGGGCAAGATCTACTTGAACGGCTACGAGGCGAACGACCTGGCCATTCGCCGTGCAACGGGCTACTGCGAACAGATGGACGTTCACTCGGAAGCTTCGACAATGCGTGAGGCACTCACTTTCAGCGCGTTCCTGCGTCAGGACAGCAGAATCCCGGATAGCAAGAAGTACGACACGGTTGAGGAGTGTCTGGACTTGCTGGACATGCACGGCATTGCAGACCAGATCATTCGTGGCAGTTCGCAGGAGCAGATGAAGCGTCTGACGATCGGAGTGGAGCTAGCTGCTCAACCAAGCATTCTGTTCTTGGATGAGCCAACGAGCGGCCTTGACGCGCACTCGGCGAAGGTTATCATGGACGGCGTGCGTAAGGTTGCTGACAGCGGCCGCACGATCGTATGTACGATTCACCAGCCGTCGTCAGATGTCTTCTTCCTGTTCGACCATTTGATTTTGCTGAAGCGCGGCGGTCAGGCGGTGTTCGTGGGTGAACTGGGCGAGAGATGCCAGAAGCTGGTGAAGTACCTGAAGGGGGCCCCCGATGTGAAGCCGTGCCCGCCGAAGCAGAACCCTGCAACGTGGATGTTGGAGGTGATTGGTGCTGGTGTGAGCAACGACCGTGCTCGCGACTTGGACTTTGTGGACATTTTCTCGAAGAGTGAGGAAAAGAACAACTTGGATGAGATGCTGCTGCAGCCTGGTATCACGACAACTTCGCCCGACTGGCCGGAGGTGATGTTCCTGAAGAAGCGTGCCTCGAAGGGCTCGACCCAGATGTACTTCCTGATGAAGCGGTTCTTCAACCTGTACTGGCGTAGCCCAGCGTTCAATCTGACCCGTTTCGGCATCGTGTTCGGTGTTGCTATCATTTGCGGTCTGGCGTTCCTGAGCGTGGACTACACGACGTACAGCGGACTGGTCGGTGGCGTGGGTCTGGTCTTCATGTCAACCCTGTTCATGGCTATGGCTGGTTTCATGGGCACTCTGCCTGTGTTCTCGACGGATCGTGGTGCATTCTACCGCGAGCGTGCTGCGCAGACGTACAACTCGCTGTGGTACTTCGTCGCAACAACGGTAGTGGAGATCCCGTATGTGTTCGGTCAGTCTCTGCTTTTCATCGTGATCTTCTACCCGATGGTGGGCTTCCAGGGCTTTGCGACGGCGGTGCTGTACTGGGTGCATGTGTCGCTGTTCGTCTTGGGTCAAATGTACTTCGCACAGTTGCTGGTCCACGCGTTTCCAAGTATCGAGGTGGCTGCTGTCATGGGCGCGCTGATCAACTCGATATTCCTGCTGTTTGCCGGCTTCAACCCACCGGCAGCATCGATCCCCGAAGGCTATAAGTGGCTGTACACGATTGTGCCGCAGAGATTTTCGATCTCTATTCTTTCTGCGCTGGTCTTCTGCGACTGCCCCGAGGAGCCGACGTGGAACGAGTCGTTGAGCCAGTACGAGAACGTGGGCTCGAACCTTGGTTGCCAGCCGTTGACTGGCACGCCGGTCACGATTTCGCACACGACAGTGAAGGGCTACGTCGAGTCGACCTTCAAGTACCACTACGATGACCGCTGGGCGAACTTCGGCTACGTGTTCGTGACGATTATCATCTTCCGCATCCTGTCGATGCTGTCGCTGCGTTACATCAACCACACGAAGAGATAGAGGGAAAGGGTCATTGAAAAGGTGGAATATGCAGTCTGGTTAGTTACCAGTAATTAGAATAGCAATCAATCAACTGTACTTACATCTAAGCTGGCTTGTATTCATTCTTAGCCCTCGCGTTTACTGACCGCAGTATGCATGGTTGTGTCCTGAGTCAGGACTCCTGGCGACAGGCAAGTACTAGTACTTTATTTGAGTGCACCGGTGGTGGGTGTTCGACCCGAAGTCTTTATCACTTTAACTTTATATTGCCTGTGCGCACAACACACTTACAGTGTCCTAAAATAGTTGCACTCGCGGCGTGCGCCAATTTTGGTAGCTGGTCTTATTAAAAATAGATGGCAGTAGGGTCACCGACGAAGAAGACATTAAGAAATGCCTTATCCATATTAGTAGTAGTAATGCTGTCTATTTAACTTTAGTTCATAGATCCCTGGAATTTTTCTAACCATTTTGCGATGTGGGGTTTCTGTTTTCGTTCTTCTTCCTGAGGTGACGGAATGGTTTCTTGCGCTGTTATCTTGATTTATTCGAAGCTGTCCAGGATTTGCCGCATATACATCCCTTGCACCTTCGTCTCCGGCCTTTTGAAGTCCCTAAGGGCTGTCGCCCGCAGTTGCCTCATGGCCCCCTTCCATATTGCCTGTTTGCTACGTCCTGTGGTGATTACTTACGCCCGAAAAATAACTTCGTTGCGTTGCATCCACAGCGCCGCCGTAGTAATACTACAGTATGCCCACCAAATTCGTTGAGCTGCTGTCCGGTGATGCTTGTTGAACTCCCCATTGAGCTCTATGCTATATGCCCGTAGCTGAGGGCTTACTTCCGGCGATTGTCGTGCTGCAACCAAGTCGCGGTACTCGCCTTATCTATATTATTCAGTAGGTCTTGTGCGACCATGGCGTCTACTCTTCTTCTCCTATTTAAGTGTCCAGCTGTCGAGATGATACTGTAGAATACACAACTGGTAGTGGTTGTCGGGAATTCCCATCTAGCGAAGTAAAGATCAACGGCAGTCTCGAATGAAAGTAGATGAAGCAACACTACTGTAAACGACAGGCTTGGGTATCGCTCCAATCTTGTCTACGATTGGAAGTTCGTAATGATTTATCTTCAGCGAATTCCGCTTCATCATACTCGGTATACGTGTGAATCACACGTATTGGAAGGACAGCTCTGAAAACCTCAGGTGCTTAACATCTACGGAAATTACAAAAAATTAACCAAGCTTGGCTGTATTTTTTAATATTTAAATATATTGTAAACCCTATGTGCAATTAGAGAGCATAGCATCACTATCGGAGGAGGGGATCAAACTCTCGATCTTGAGCGTGTTAAGCTCACGTCCTAACCACTAGACGACACTCGAAACACTGTCTCACCCACCCCGATGTATGATGCTCACCGGTGTACATGTATTTAGTCTGGATATTTTTTTTAATAGCAGTGATTGAAAAAAGTGTATTGGCAAGCATTGGAACTGTTTTCCGACCATTGCAGTTTAGATGGCTATGCCACCGTATGGTGCTGTAGTGTCCTGCTTAGAGCTTGCAATCGAGAAGTGCAATATTCCTGCTTGATGCAATACAGTATTGCAAGTTGCAATACAGAGCTGTGGAAATATAGATTGTATATTGATTGTAGACCTTGGCCCTGGGACAATCAAGTATTGCAATCTTAACAATCTAGACCCTAGGCATTGAAATACATTGTCTTGACCTCGTTTGGATTGCTCAATTGCCTTTGACACGTCTGCAAGCGTCACTAGACCCCAGTTTAGACAATAAGTGAACTCTTAGTTGAAGCTGGTGCACCTTTAAAAACATGATCACTTCGAAGGTCTCGTGGCTCATGCTTTTCCGTAAGTATCCTACAGTGCTTTTGACAGTCGAAAAGAAGCGTTCAACTGCTACAGATGCTGCAGGAATCCAACTCGCACGGACTGGGGTCCACTACGCTTGCAGACTTTTTTTATTGATCATCTCATCCAGCGCTTCGGTGGCACGCTTCCGCTTCTATTTTGTTGCGGTCACCGAAGAAGGAGCGGAAGGCGATTGAGCTTCAACAAACGCAAAACGACGAATGTCGTCGACGTCGCCGACTTGTCGCTACATATAGCGTCCGTAGGAATGTCACGATCAACGTAAGCCTCCTTGGAAAAGGTGAAAGTACGGGCGAACATCCTCCAAACGGCGCAGCATGCTGTAGCAGCTGCTCAAGCGAACTCCATGGGGTCGTACCAGGGGTTCGGAGCAACCAGTGATACCCTTTGATACTTTGATACTGTATCAATTAATATCATGTATCAGTATCCGCTGATACTGTACAATTCTGAG
>LGTU01001272.1:0-13650 GCA_001314425.1 Phytophthora pluvialis | reverse complement strand
TTTGCGAGGTAGTAGTTCGGAGCTCCCTCGTTAAAAGCCACATACGGCAACTTTCTTCCTTTCAGGAAAAAAAAACAACGCCAGTGAATCATCGTGCCATTCCAGGTCGCCCGCGTCTTGCGCTGAGAACCTGTCACTATGATAGTTTGTTTAGTGCTGTACTGACAGGACACCTTACGCTAAAAGCTTGCTGTTGTCTTGAGAACAGTAGTAAGGATGATACCATTCACTTATCCAAGAAATGGGAACATCTTTTTGTTGTTATTGTTTCGTACCCTTAGCACCCGGTTCCGCCTGCAATGCGCAGGCAGGACGTGCTGTCAAACATGGTCATGAGGTTGGTCATAACGGACCAGACGAGCGAGAATGCGACGATGATGATTGTACCGATGCCGATCCACTTGTTCTTGCCACCTGTGCGCTTGAGCTCCTGCGTCTCAATCTTTTGCTTGGGCAGCAGCACCAGGAACGCGAGCGAGCTCAGCTTGAACGCGTAGGCGATCAGGTATGTGTACGTCACCTGCCAGCGGACGTACGAGTTGTCCAGCCGGATGTACTCTGTTTCGACGTCGAAGTGGCTGTCAATACTCTTGGTGATGACGCTGGCGAACGGAGATGCCAATGTGGACACGGCGGTGATAAGCCCGTACACTGTGGCTTCGTTGCCCTCCTCGATGATCTCCAGGACCGCGAACGTCGCGACGATTGTTCCAATCGCACTGGGGAAATTCTCCACAAGGGGGACGCCAAGCCAGAACCATTGACTACGGTAGACGTCCCAAATGGTGAAGAAGGTGGGGAAGGCATCGATGATGATCACGGCGATCTGAGAGATGGCGATCATGTATCGCCAGTTCCAGTTGAGCCCGAACTGCTTCGTCAGATACAGCGAGCCGGCCGAGACTACCAAGCCGATGATTGAAGCCACGCTGCTGTTCACGGGACTCACCGTCAACCAGTAACTTTGAATCAGGCTTGACGCCGTCACGGACACGTACGAGAACACATTGCGGCAGAAACGGAAGATGACGATCTGGTACACGACGCGTTGCTGGATCAGCTCGTACAACGCGTACAGGTACTTCCTCGCCGAGCGCCGGTGCGTCTTCTCCTCCGTGACGCAGAACCACGAGAAGGGCATCACAACGAGCGAGAAGGCAGCGCACACGCCCATGACGGCGTTGACGCCCATGGAACCGGAGAAGGTACCGCCGTAGTCGGCGCTGTTGAGTCCGAAGCCGATCATCGCCGACGAAATGATCTGGAACGAGTACTGCACCGCGTACACAATGGCCTGCAGGGCCCCACGGGTTTTCAAAGGTTCTCGCTGAGCGAGCTCCACGGGGATGCCATCCGAAGCCGTGAACGCCACGACGCTGCCCAAGTTGGCGATCACCATGAGGAAAATGTACTTAACACCCGAGTGTTGCGCGCCAGTGTTGAGCTGTGCGGTCTGCTCGGCCGTGAGGGTGGTAAGTGCTGCCCAGCTCGAGTCCGGGTAGTACGGGTCGCCAATAGGCATGACGGCCATAACGATCAGCGACACGAAGCACACGGTCCAGCCGATGAGCATGTACGGGCGACGTCGGAAGCCGAAGATCGGGTAGAGGTCCGTCACGATGCCGATGAACACATTGAGCGTGTAGGGCAGCGTGATCAAGACACTTGCGGACGTCGTCTCATTGCCGGACATGCGGAGGTAGTTGGTCAGGAAGGGGTAGATGACGCTGTACATGGTGCCGTAGACCACGCCGACGGCAGCGTACTGCGCCATCAGTCCGATGTTGCTCCAGCTGTACAGGTTGGGCGGGCCTCCCGGGCGAATGGCTCCGTCTTCGAGTTCTCCGACGTTGGGCGTCTTCACTTCATGGTAGTCCTCGGTCTTGGACGGCAGACTCGTGTTCGAGAAGCGCTCCACCGCAGGGACGTTCATCGCTGTCGGCGAATTGGGAAATGACTGCCGATGTCAACTCGAAGTGAGGGAAGCGTGCCAAAGCATTAACAATGCACGTGTTCATTAGGACTGGACGGCAAAGCGTTGAACGAAGGTGAGGTGACTACAACATGGTACAGTACTCGTAAGTCGTAGAGGTGCGTCGGTGGTGCGTGCATTGCGCCAATCAAACGCGGACTGACAGGCGAAAAAGAGACGCTGCTCTTGCAGGAGCTGCTGCGAACGGAAGACCTACAACTTCTCGGCGAGTCGGTGCGCGATTGTCGGAATCGGCGCATCCGTTTGCAACTTGTTCAGGACGCGCTTCAAGAGAGAGAGAATCGTGAGTCTCCATTCCCTTACCAACTCGTGGGAATTGTGCTCGAACGCGGAGGTGTCGGCATCTAACCGATGTCGAACTAGAAGTTCATAATCGTGCTGGGATCACTAGGTGAACGCTGATCAGCGGCACGCGGCCCGGCCAATCGTGCTGGGTCATACCGAAAAGAGAGAGTCGAAACGAAGTGGATTGACGTGTAGGTGTCGTGCCATACAACTAAAAGAAAATGCCTGCGTTGGTGCCTTGGGTATCAGTAGCCAGCATGCATGATGAAAACGAGGGCGGCACGAGGTGGGCCAGTTCTCGTCTTCGGTAAATACACGATATTCCAACATCTAAAGTTCTCTTAGTGTTGGAGGAGTCCAAGATCTAACGTTCTCTATTAGGGGTGTCTAATTGAGGGCAGGGTCGGAAATAAATATTGCAACAAAGCCGTGCCTTCGCACGGAACAGCTCTGGATTTTATAGACTCCGCCAACTTTTACGACTTCCAACTTCGGATCTCGGAGTGAGGGTTCAGAATATGACAATGTGAAAATAAGAACTAAGGGAAATTTACAGGAGCTAAGGAATCAAATATGATGCCATCCGTGCTTATGTTACGGGAAGTGTCCTTCTTGGTCGAAATTGAGGCTTACGTTACGAGAATCTGTCCATGGAGATGCACCTTTTGTCGACAAGAGGCGGAATGATTCCAGGCGATACAAAGTTCACTCACGCACACACTTCCATACTACTTCGAAGTATGAAATTAGAGCTACTACGATTTTCAGATTGGCCAACGCGCTTAGCTCAGCATCACTTGTTCGTCCTTGTACACCGTTAGCCCACGATTTCAGCAGCAACTTTCAGGCCTGCGGAGCACGAAACAATGAAGCATAAGATCTCACCTTAACTTTTAGTGCACGGCTTGCAGCGCGCCCGGTACTTGTAGTCCGTGGCCTCGCCTGCAAAACGCACGCGGTATGCCGCTGACTGATGTAGGATCGCCGGGTCCTCGTCTGTGCTGTGCGCGTCCGTGAACGTAGAAGAGATCTTGCTGGCGTTCTCGCCAACCAGCACGTCCTCAATGATAGGCACGCCCTTCGCAAACTGGTACTACGTAGTAGTTGAACACCACCTGGACGTTAGGGCGCAGCCATGGATTCCGCGGCACCACCACCTTGAACGCGATGCCGAACTCTTTCGCCATGGCGGAGAACGGGTTGCCCTCCGTGTCGTGGATCCACGCGGCACCCAGCTCCACGCTTTATCCTCCTCTGGGTCGACAGGTGGCACCAGCAGTAGCGGGTCCTATGTGCTGCAACGCCAGCAACGTCAACGCGATGAGCTGGAGGGCGACACTACCATTTCGTACTCGTGGGGCTAAATATTGAAGGTCCGAGATTTGTTTAGGCCGCTCGAGTAACATTTAAATCCACGATACGGTTTAGATAAATTAACTATCACAAGCAAAATCCACTATTATATCATAGAGGCATTTTATCCTAATCTTCAACGGATGGATCAACCGCCACGAATAAAATAAAGATATNGGATGCAAGGATTCTTACCTCGTTACAATCCTTGGTAGACTCTGGATATAAAATCCAGAGAATACGGTAATTACTATTATTATTGGACCACCTCGACTCCAATATAATATTATATTAAACCATTATTGACAATAAATACGGCAAAAGTAGCCCGATGCTCCATCGACAAACCCCACATGATGACGTCATATCCTAGCTCCGATGACATCAGTAGTGAAATACTCCACACTACTTTCGTGCCAACAAGATTCACTGGCTGGCAGCGCTCGTTTAGATTCATTCACGGCCCCCTAACCAAGCTCCAAGCCTTTGGAGAGTTCACAACTTCATTGCCCGCAATTTACAATGGTAGCCAACAAGCAGATCACGGTCTTTTTCTTCGCTCCGCTAGGCCAACTATTTTACTGCACACTGTGTGGTTCCGACCGCAAGCAAGTTGCGGGCTCTGGTACTCCAGCCTATGGCATACTTGGCCGGACAACATTCGGGATACGAGGCTCAGTACGCGACACCCCTCGCCAACACCAGCCGTTATCTGCAGTCATTTGGCTTCGTGAACGAGGAAGCCAGTCATCTTTTCCAGTGGATCCTCTGGATCGTCGAGCGGAACATGTCTATCCACGAGGTTGAAGATGTGTTTGCCATGAGCAAGCTCCGACCTGTGACTGTTAAGGCCGTCAAGAATTGTATGGAGGGAATTGCAATCATGGCTGGGGTCAAACTCGAGAAAGATCTGAACGCTCTTTGGCATGATGTTCGACGGCTGGACACATGTTGGTGTGCAATACGTCGGCATCTACGCTGTTTCGAGGCAGATGGCGAGATGCGCGTACCTCTACTAGGCCTATTGTGGTGCAGTACATCACCACAGGAGAAGCGCCCTACACAAATCGACAAGCCCATGGCAACGGGCAAGTCACGAGTTGTCGACAATGGTGCCAGTGGATTTTCCGCACTCGTTCGTGCGCCCTAAGCAAATGACATAGAAAATGCTATTAACCCCTTAAACCCGAGCGCCTGGACCTTACACGTTATGACCGTTTTCTTAACGGGGACCGTACACGTTATAGAATATTATACTTGGCGTTTGTATAGACAGCTATAAACTTTAAATCAACGAGGGGTAGGCAGGGTACCCATTGTACCCTTTCTCTCCCGCGGTGGGTGCATAGATGAGATGAAGATAGGGATCAGTATCAGTATAATAATTTAAAGGTTATGGCGTTTCGTATATCGGATCGTGCAGGTAGGAAACTGGCGTCACTCATTCCCCCTCATTTTCAGATTCTCCGGCTGGCACGCAGATCCCGCAAAATGGCTTTCCGGCCGCGCTGGCGGGAACTCAAGAAAGCTGGATGGGATTCGAAGAAACCAACCGGCCTCTCCCGCGACTTCACGTATTTAAAGCCTGGCAAAACGAATAAGGGTGTCCGCGGAGCCGGATATTTCGTGGAGGAGGACGAGCTGATACACCATCACCTGGACAAGATTGACCTTGGCAAGAACTCGCGACGTTTCTGCGTAGCCCGTATGTTGAACTAATCGTTGTTGTACGCAGAGGAGCTGGAGAAGGAGCAAAACGAGAAGGAGACCTCGGCGCGCAAGGCGGCAAGACTAGTGACAGGCGACAATAGCTCCGCAGTAGCAGAGTGGAACACCGCACCGACCAGAGGTATAATCATTGAGATCTGTATGTACACTTTTGTATTGGACTAAGCGTGTATGTTGCTGTTAACATGGACATCTGATCCAGTGAATCAGACCGTAGTGTGCGCTCCCCAGGCCGCCTCTTGCTGTCGCTTCATCCGCAACGACGCAAACACCATGCAAGGCCAAAGGGAAGAAGAAACAGAAAGCTACAGAGACGTCAATGGCGGAAGCGGAAGGTATACATTTGATATTCCGTATACTACACGTTTGGCTGTTGCTAATCGTGTATTGTCGTGTGCGCTTGTGCAGTTCAGCCTGACAATGAGAACGGCGAAAACCAACCAGCCCAGACACTCAGTGTGAGGACAGAAGATGTTATTCAGGGTGTCTCACCCCATGACGTCATGTACGGCAATGGAAGCGACGCCGACGAGTCACCAGCCAGGATAGCAGGTATGGAACCTTGTATGAAACACACAGTACCCTTTGCCAGCCTGATCTAATATTGTATCTATGTTGCTTACTGTGTATCAGAACCACACGTGAGTCGACGCAACCTTGATCTGGAGTTCATCGAAGCTGATGCAAGCAGCGATTCACTAGACGACTCAGATGGCAACAGCAGTGACTCTGATGTTGACGACGTTGGCGCATCATTTGCGGTAGACCAGGAGGTGACTAGTGTCAATGGTGAATCTACTGATGATTGGTAGCCCATGTAATGTATACGTTAGGGAACGCGGCTAACTTGTATGGTTCGTTGTCTGCAGATGAGACTGTTGCGCTGGTGGGATATCCCGGGCCGTGCATATGCTGAGTACTGGCGGTAGCGTACAGTTTGATGGCATCGTGCGCCGCAACAAGCTGACTGGACAGCAGCAAGAAGTTGCGGGCCCACGCCTTGTGAAGGACTATCAGACTTAAATTGGAGGCGTGGACGTTCACGATCAGTTGCGTCTCCAACAGTAAGTGCTGCTATATTGTATGTACAAGTTTTCAGCTTTACTAATCGTGTATGATACACGTACAGGTACTCACTGCAGCTTTGTATAAAGTACAAGAAGTACTACAAGTCGCTGTTCCTTGGGCTTGGAGACTTAGCAGTTGTCAACGCGTTCACTGTTTTCAATGCTGCTCCTGCCGCCACCAACGTCAAGAAGATGAGCCACGTGAAGTTCATGAAACAGCTACACCTCGAGCTGTGCCAGCTACGCGAAGAAGGCTGGGACTCCCTGCGTAACAATAACGACCTTCAAGTGACACAGTCGAAGACAAACAGCAATAGCAGAAGTCGGCAGTCAGCCCACCAGCAACTGCAGAACGATGAATGGCCCGCTGGCAGCAACAATGCAGAGAGGAAGCGGCGTACACGGGTCTGCAAGGTCTGCTCTCTGCTCAAAGGCACTGACAACGCCCGTGGCGGGGATTCTTCCATCTACTGTATCAAGTGCAAGCTACCGACGGCTTCCAAGAAGCCCATGGCTTGGCGCATTTTCCTGTGCGAGAAGAAGCGGCACGTCGTCAACGGTGAGTTCATGTCGTGCTTGGACATTTGGCACAGAGCCTGGCGCAACGGAACACTGATGCCAAACAAGAACGGGAGGAAGAGGAGCATTCGTGCCCGCACGCCTGGAGGTCGGAGGGAAAATGAGGGTGTTGAGGGGGAAGAGAGAGGATCCGTGGAGGGTGACCAAGCAAGCGATGTGTCGTCTGCTGGAGGCCTCCAGGGAAAGGGCGCCCGTCGCTCAGGAAGTGCCGACGACGACTGACTTGAGCAGCTGTTCTCCTACTCCGCTCACTTTAAGTTTCAGTATACCCAAATGTCACGTCTTCCGGCTTCGTTGCATCTGTTGTTGTGGCTAGCATCTATAACGACTGTGTCTATGGATGTGTCCGTCGTTGTCTGGACTTTATAACCTAACAATCAGTACATCATACACGCTATCATCCAAAACGTATATCTGATGTGACTTCATATCTGGACCATACACCTTAACGTGAGAATCTGTCTGCGATGACTAGGTTTAGCTTGTGGCTATCCACTATACACATGAATAAAACAGCAAGCGATTAGTATGGAAACCCTTACCCGCGGATACACGTTAAGACACCTAGGGCTTAGGGAGACAGGGGGATTGAAAACCCCTCGGGTTCAAGGGGTTAAGGGTGCCCCAAAGATTGAGCGCCCTGATCAGAATTTATATTTCTACGAAAATTACAGCAAATGTAAAAGTTCGCAGGAAGTAGCACCGTCTGTATCGTGTTAATTACGATTGCTGTGATCCTCTCATTTTCGAAATCCCCTCACTCGAGAATAAGCCGCAGACACGCCACGCGTCCGAAACCGGTGAAACGCCTCGCCTGCTCGAAGCTCATCCCAAGCCTGATCGAAGCCCACCGCACGTTTACTCACCACAAGGCAGCGCTAAGCGTCGACCAGACCTTAAATGGGACTGTAAGTTACGTGGACTGTTGGCTGTAACCCTTTCGCGAGCCACTTGGGTGAACAAGTCTAAGTCATTTGATTCTAAAACGCTCCCTTTTACAAATTCACGGTACTTCCTTTGCATATCTCGTGTAACATATGAACTTCAAGGATTTGCAAGAGCTACCTGATACACGCATTTAACTTGAATTTAGTATGCACAGACGATTTGTAATAGTACCGTTTATAGTCTGTTATTAATGACGGTGTATTACTAACTTGAACTTGTGCAAAAGGGCGCATTTATCGCCCTTAAAGTGGGCGATTTCGTACCGTGTTTTGGAAAACGGCGTAAAGGACGAGAAATGCGCCCCTGTACCGCGAAAGGGTTAACAAGCTTTCTCAGTACTGACATAATTTCATTCAGTTTCAGATATTTTTTGGGACCAGCTCGTCGTCAGGTGCTTCATCTGGGAATGGCTCTGACAGAGATCGCGACGAAGATTACGAAGCCTTGAACGATTCGAGCGAGTTGTCATTGGATCTGTTCGGGGGTGAAAGATACCTCATTGCATGCAATGTTGCGGGTGCCCTAATATTCTCACTAATCTCGTATATTGCCACCAGTAAACACACGTGTACCGGTACGACGATCTCGTGGGAAGGGTGCGTAAATCCTGCTGCTTCGTAATTTCTCTCGCATTTGGGATCACGTGTACTTTGTATTGTACAGACCGTAAGGTTTCTGAAAAAGTGGATCCGTCGAAGAAGCCAGGAGTGAAGCACAGACAAGTTGGACCTGCTGATCTGAGAATAGGAAAGCGGGTGAAACGCAGTGCCAGTACTGATCGCCAGATCATCCCGTCGTCACTGCCGCTGCATGCTGAGGGAAAAACGCAGTTTGACAGATCAACATTGCAGATCCCCTCCGTCAGGACCCAAATATTGACCGAACACCGCGCATCAGAGGGTCGAAGACGTACACAGCACGGGTGGCGATGGAAAATTCCCGCGAGGAAGTTGAGAATCCAGTACCACCAATGCCACAATTGTCGTTTGCTTCGTGGAGCGAGCTGATTGGAGTTCTCGATAATACAGCCACAAGCATTTTCTTCTATTTCGTGCGAGAAATACCCAAACTGTGCGGAAACACAATAAGTACGTTATCCTACTTCTTTGCTATCGTGGGGTCTCTAAGACTAATATATGAATCCATTTATTAGATTGAAGAAGTCGCTGCAGATTCCACCAAGAATGGCATACAGCTATAGAGTGTTTCGTTGCACGCATGGCTGCTCGCAGTTCTGGGCTGAGGAACACATCCAGTCGCTACACAGGCTGCAAAGTCGGGTTTACCGCTTTCGTTCGAAACATCGCAGCTACTAATGAGCCAGCAGAATGGAAGATCGTCCTCGGAAACTGAGTAAGATATTGTCATATTTTATAGTCGAGAGTTGATCTCTAACATAAGCTACGTTGCAGACCTGGACCCATAACCATCCAACGAACGCGACCACATATGCGAGTTATTTTGGCGCAGGCGCAATCCCGGAGAATAGCCGGATTTGGACCAAGTTGGGTTGCTCACCGATGCAACTGCTGAAACGGACCGCATCCAAGACTTTTTATCGGGAGCGCTATGTGCGTATTTGGCTACCTCAATATCTAGTCACATTTCCCTTTCCATGAGTTTAATTGTGTGTGTGTGTTTAATCTAGATCGGCACATAACGAAACAACAAGCGTGCAATATCGTGCGGAAGGCGTTGAAAGGTACATCTGCTGAGAAACAGCTAAAGTTAATGCTTGACACCGTCGTGGAAAGCGATGGCCACGACGCACTCGTCATCCAAGACCAAAACGATGCAACGTGCGGCGTCGTGATGCAGAGTGCTGTTCAGAAGACGGCTTTCAAGCAATGGGGTGAACTCTCTGCATGGATTGGACGTATGGCACAAATAACCTGAGCTTCTTCTTGGTAAATGCCCCATCTGTTGTAGTACCCTTAATTATACTCTTGCACCCTTAATTTTGCTATGGCACCATTAATCACGCTGTGGCAACCTTAAATACTGACGATTCTCTGTTTGTATGATACAGTGGAGAGTCTTCTCGTTACCAGTGCAACAGGACGTGGCGTGCCTGCCGGTGACATCATCGCTGTTAGTGAGAAGATGGAGACTATGACAGCGATTTTGGAGTTCTTCAAGACAAACAACAGCATGTGGAAAGATATAGATACCATCGTCATCGATAAGGACTTCAAGTAGTGGCGTGTACTCGAACAATGCTTCCCCCAGGCGACAGTGCTACTTTGTCAATTCCACATAATAGCAAACTGAAAGAAAATTGTAAAGCGGACGAAGTAAGACTGAGTGATATTCAGCGGGACCAAGTCGAGTACTTGATTAAGTAGATGATGTACAGGTATGAAATATGACCAGCTTGAGTTTACACAGGGTGACCGACTTCTTTTTGTGTTGCACCACGAAAGAAGTCTTTCAACGCTCACGCGACGGGTTTGAAATGTTTTGCTAGAGAGAGTGCGCTGATATCAGCACAGAGCATTGTCCTGATTTTCTTAAACGTATTTTCAAGATAACTGGGAGATATGCAGTGAGATGTGGCAAATTATTGTTGTGGCTACTATTTTACTGCGGGAAATACCACGACAAACCGGATCGAGTCCAACTGGAACCAACTAAAGCGCCTCCTGAAAAGAAACAAAAAACAGGATCGACAGAACCATCGTTGGGCTTCTTCAAAAGCAAGTGAACATTGTGTATCATCTGCTTACATCGCTGCGCAAGTTGGCCAGTCAGTCCCGCACAGCTGATATAACTCCACCATTTCTTCAATTGGTAGCCGCTCGGTTGTCGAGCGATGCGCTTACGAAAGTTTCGGCGCAGTGGGACTTGTTGATGATTCCCCAGGCAGAGGCCAAATTTGTGCTGGAAAGTATCGATCTACCGGAGTGGAAAGTATCCATATGGGGCCGGTAGTGGTCTGTTCACGATCTGGATTGGACATGCAGTTGTCAAGAGTTGGCGGCTTCCATGTCAACATATCATGGTGGTTGCCGGGGAAGCTCATAATTTGAAGCTATTCCAACGCAAGAAGTTGCTGAAAGGTGGAATATGAAGAACGTCGAAAGGTTGTACCGCACCCTAGATTGCACCTGCTTCGACATGTTATTAACCTGTCAAAGGCCCGACATATTCACCCCAATATACAGCAACACAAGAAAGGCAGCACAGTAAACCAATTCGACCAGGCCAACGTCTTGTGAAGTATGTCCGCCTGAGGCGACACGAACAAGCACACATGGTTCTGTTGTCTGACGTTGAGAAGTATGCACGCGCATAAGCCGTGTTTGAACCTCTCATGGAAAAACTTAGCGGTTTGTCAACAGTGGATTTGTACAATCAAATGAATATGTGGAAGTAAAACATTGAGAAGGAAGTTGGCGAAAATTATGTAGGTACTACTTTGGAGGCCCACTCCGTAGAAGATAACGACAGCGACTCGGACAGCTTCTTTCATCCATTAGACTACGCAGATATGATGGCCGAAATGGTGGCGGACCAGGAGCTGGCCATGCAGGAAGAATCGCTCGCGGCAATGAATCGTAATCGTGACGAAGACGTCCGACAACAAGTCCAGGACTCGGATGTCAAACCCACGCAACCTTCAAAACCTAAGGTGGTGAGTGGGGAGAATGGAGGAGACGGTTAAAAACTAAATGTGTTGAAATCACATCGGCCTGCAAAAACGAAGTTCCATCTGGAGGAGCCAAGCGTCGAAATGTGGACGTATTACGCTTGCCAAAAGCTCAACCACGGACCTGAAAGAAACAAAACAAGCACCCCACAGCCAAGATATGCCGTCATTTTGGTTTCCTCAGAGTTGGCGATATCGATGTCTGAGATAGTTCACTGGGCAAACGTCTACCCCAACGTGGAAAGGTGAGCAATCAGTATTCAGTATCCAGTTATCATGACGGACAAGTTCGTGCATGCTCGAGTGATCATCACATGCACGGATTCGCCCCGGAACCCCCCTCCCCCAAGATCAAATGCAACACGCATTCATCATCCCAGAACCATTGTTGAATAGAATGCAGGCTGTGGTGCTGAATAAAAAAAAACTTCTAGCTGCGCGAAAAGAGGACAAACCACCGGGGTTTGGTGTGTCATTGGGGTCGGATCTCGTTGGTCTTCATAGGTACGTGAATGCTCATGTGCGGTTCTTGTCTGGTGTGGCGGAATGCTTGAATGGCACCTGAAGGGTTAAGGATACTAAGGTTGTAGGAAGAACGTTAAGGTTGCTTCATCATCTGACGTGTTTCTCCAATGATGGAGTGCTTTCCTCTGCAGAATGAACAGCTTTACGTTGTGAAGAAGCAATCTAGACGATTTCTGGAAGATGTCAAATGGCTTAAGTAGGGTTGGCAGTTGGCTCAAGCGCATCCGGTTAAGCGAGATGGATATTTCTGCAACCGGAATGCCGCGTTCAGATCCAGCGAAACGCCATCAGAAACTTGCAGACGACGTGTTGAACAAGTGTTTGTCATTATCACTTATGACAGAACTGCAGCTCAAGACGAGAAGATGTTTCGTCAAGTTCAACGACGTGGTGAACAGTATTCTGAGCGATCAAAGGCTAAACGACGGTATCATCGACATGGCATGAATATCATCGCCGAAACGGTGCAAGGACATATTTCCTTATCGTCACTTACGCTGACGTTGAGGTGGCCAACGCCACCTTCTCAGTGGCTATCTGAGACGCCGTACGTGATTCTGCCGCTACACTTGACCGAAGAACACTGGGTGTCATCATTGTAGAAGTCGCGTCCCCGACAACACTGAAAGTGAATTTGTACGAGCGCTCCAACAAGACCGGTACCGACCACAACTGCGGCGTGCATGGAAGAACGAGTTATTGCCGTACATGGAAAACTGGCATCGCCACAGTGGCACCAAGGAACCGTTCCCCAAAGATATTACTTTAAATTGGATCACTGAGCCGACCCAACTAGACGGCGCAAGTTGCGGGCTCATGATGTTGGGAATGGTGCATGCGTGTGTGCGCAACGCTCATCGATTCGAGCGTCTCCGGATTACTCAGGCGTACCTTAGCGTGATGCAGTTGCGCTTATTGTGGCTGCTGTTGTGTACAACATAGCGGATGTCACTATGTGAAAGGAACACGCTTGCGATGGACAAGACAGATACAGAACTCGGGAAATTTTTTCTCGCATTAGCGCGTTAGTGCAATCTCACGCGAATTCGAAATAACACTTCATGCTTGCTTGATTTTTTGCACGTATGTTGACAAGCAGCAAGCCAGTTGTCACAGTTTATCCGATCTTGGTTTTGCTTCACTGTTCACTGCGCCCAGTTGTGCTACTTAAGCTCTCGACAAGCTGCTGTAGTAAAACTACAAACGACAGCGTGTACCCGCTAGAATAACTCGCAACTCCAATGCCTGCCAATAGTTTGTTGGTAGCCTCTGCCTCGTGCTGAAGGATCGCCCCAATCTCCTCGTGCGCGTACTGCACATTGGCTAGTGCCTTTTCATTTTTCTTGTAACCCTTGAAGTTCTCGCGCACTAGAACGCAGCAGCTGACTTACCATCGCTCTGTGGTCCATACGTACGTGCAGCTGGCTTGCCATAACTGTGTAGTGTGGCGTTGGGTTTTGGCCGAGCTGGGACAGCTCGGTCGCCAAGGCAACCACCGCCGAACCTTTCGGTGAAAGGTGCCA